>CAJPEV010001177.1:0-74768 GCA_905338385.1 Darwinula stevensoni
TGGGCGAAATCGCCTCTTGATATCACTAACTCTCCTGACTCCTGACTTTCTCCTAAATGTTTCGCAGCAAAACTATTAATAAAAAAGGCCACTTGTAACGTAATTAAACAATTTTTCGAATGTACCTCGTATCTGACATGGCCGAGTTGTCTGAAGACGTATGGAATATTGGGTGCAAATAGAGTTTTCCAACGAATCATGAAAATTACTGTGTATTTTAAGCTATTAAAACAATTAACTCACTTAACATGCTTAGATCTGGGCATTTATCTCTCTGAAAACCATTCATGTTTCATTGAAAGATGAAAAGGAGGTCGGAAATAAGTGGACGCATGCAAAGGGTCCTGTCCACCAGATACAAAAGAAGGATATGAGACACTGAGGAGTGAAAAGCCCACCTTAATTGGTTGAGTACTGTATTGCATAGCATTTGAATCATGCCTCATTTACAAATATCCTTTTTGAGCAATATAGAGGGATCTGGATACATCCACACAGGGAACCTTTTCCCCTAATTTTTATTGTGGACTGAGCAATCCAACGATTCATTTGTGCCTCCATAATACGTTTTATTGGAAACTGACGAATTATAAATAATTTGCGGGAATCTGCAAATCAGGTAACGGTTGGGTGTACTTCACGTTCACATGTGAGCACATATATTGCTACGAATTTGAAATTCATACCTATCAGTGAATTTCTCTCAGTTGCTAAATCAGCAAGAACCTATTAACTTCAAATTTTCAGGGAACAAAAGGAACATGCAGCTGGATCATAATTGCGAGCAAAATCAAGTCAATTAGAGGAAGATGGAAATCCAATAACACTTTCATGGTTCAGTTTTTCCCTACTGATATTTCAGTGCATAAATGTGAAAGGGTTAAACGAATTCCCGGGGCTTTACGCCTGGTATGGCTGGTGGAGGTAATGGAGACAAGACTCTTTCACTATTCACAGTAGCTGAAGCTGGGGATTTGATAGGGAAAGCAACATTTTAGATTTCATTCCACGCGAGCATCGTTCCTTGTAAGAAGGACCACTTATAGGGACATTGATAATTGAATGATAAGACATAAATCGAACGAGGTTCAGGCGCAATAGAAAAGCAATTTAGGGTCTTCGTGTCATAAAGCCACAGTCATTCGATTAAAATCGCGCAGTGATCCATAGGCTCGATCAACTACATATACGTAATTTCCGTTGCACGAAAATTGTTATAAGTGTATGACAAGGCTTTTCCGGAGGGTGAAATTATTTTGATATCACAGAAGTGCGCATTTGAACTACATAGCATAATTGTTGCAGATGAATTGTCTTGGAGCAGTTGAGCAGAACTTTCCACTTCGTCTGAATGATGCCAAATAATTACTTAAATGGTTCACTTCTCACTGAAGACGATGGTGCGACAAATGAGAGATGCATTCATCATCAATCAATTGGTGAACGATACTTACCTTCGTAAATATGAAATGGAACACATGGCACTACCCTCTAATCTGCCGATCCAATTCTACTATTTCAAAGCATAACGTTTCTCCCAACGTTTCTCTCCCTGACTATCCCTAGCAACTGAAGATAGTTCTTTCAACCGGGTCAAACCGGATGAATCCTAAAGCAGATAGTTTTTTTTTAAGTCGCTTTTGGAAATATAAAATTCACGTCCTTGTAAAAATTCACGTAATTCAGAGAACATATAATTTGAACTGTTTCCCATCGCTTTGAGTGTTAGACATTTAAGCAGTCGATAGAACCATCCCAATGACGTTAATGGAACGCGGTTGAAACTCGGTTGCTTCGCAACCGAGGTCTGGAGGTTAAACATATATCGTCCGCAGTACTAACCGCTGCTTGGCCGTGCGACAATATTGTGTTCGTGTGTGTGTGTGTGACAGCTCCACAGGTGAAACCATTAGAGGAACTTTGGGTTCCCTCGGAGCTCTTCCTAATCATCCACGGATTTGCCTTTTCAAAATTAAATTGGCAAGTCGGCCACAGGAAAGGGAGTGGAGATTCGCTCTCGTCCCGCCATCTCTCGGAAGAACCAGGAGACGAGAATTGCCGCTATGATGGCAAGGGATCGGTGGCATCGCTCACTCTAATGCCTCCCGCCTGCTGCCGGGAATCAACGGATTTTAAGTGTCCATGATGAAATAGTGCCGATTTCCATTTATTCGTCTCAATTCCCTTTCCCCTCCCTCGCCCCATTGGATGCCAAATATAATCACGGATGAAACGAGAGCTGCAGGCTTCATACATATGGCATTCTGTAAGTAGCACGTAAACGCTTTCCAAGACGTTCAACACGTTTTGAAAGGGGTCTTAGGACATCCAGTGCACCAGAATGAGCACCTTTTTGGCGCTCAATTGAGGTGCCTTTTAATCGTGAATCATGCTGCACATGATGGACATTCGTGGAACGTTTCGAGTGTTTTCCCGAAGCACTTCAAAGTAATCCATCTGACATCTTCTCGAAGGAATGATTGTTAGCAGGGACGCTAGATGGCGCCAAAGGTGAGGCTATGTCGGGTCGATGCCTGGACGGCTGGAATTACTCTACGACACTTTCCACGATGTGGCAAAGACCTTTCTCCACGTAAATCAGAGCGAGAAGATACTCGGTTTCTCGAATCCCTATTTGTGGGAAACCCAGCCCAAGGAGTTTCCAGAGAACTCCGGCTCGAACGACAGAGTGAATACCTTTCAATTTCCAAGGTGACTGCATGGAATCCTTCATCGCCGTCTCTCTCGTACAAAGGAATTCCCCCGAACTCACTCCCGAATGCAAGAAAGCTGAGAATCGGACGGAAAGTTGAAAGGTCCCTTTTCCCACGCTTCTCCGTCAGACCCTCCCGGGGCGAGGAAAGATAGTACTTTCAGTCCTACTAATCGGCCACATTATAGCTATTAACCCTTGCTACGTGAGTAGGGCTCTACTTAGACTGAATGCAATTTAAGTGATGAAAAGAACCTTTCGAAAACGTTACTTGAATTTGGCATGAATCATAAAAAAGTTTTATGGAAGCCTTTCCCCGAAATTATAAAATTCACAGAAATCAGGGAACGAATTATTTGAACGATTTTTCATCTCTTTGAATCTTGAACATTCGAGCAGTTAATAGAACGTTCCCAAGGACGTTAATGGAACCCTGGCGATAACTAGAACGAAACGCTTGTTGAATACGTGGCTGGTGGTCTCTGAAGATCATGGTGATTCCTTCCACGAGAACCGGGCATTTCCTTTCCTCCGGTTTGCAGCAGGTTTTACCTGCCACTAGTTCATTATTTGGTTGAACATGAATTAGTAAGGAATTATGTAATGCCTTGAAGGGAAATATCAAACTTGCTGTCGACACGAGTAGTGACGAAGAGAGAACTATTTATTAGGATTGATAGGTTATGCATGATAAAGGGAAACTCTAATCGATTTTTTTCAAAGAGCCCCTAAAATGCATGGCTTTATAATTGAATTTTTTTATGCACATAAATTATGTGCAAAACATATTTTCTTATTTCTCATATTTTCAATGAGAATAGCTTCTTTGCACTGTCTGTTCCTTAATTGGCCTGAAAATTCTGTAAAAAAAATGTATAATTTTGCCGTGGGGTTTGGGAATGCAGGAAACACGAGGAGAAAAAGAATCGTTTCTAGAACTTGACAGCTCTCGACATGGCTCATGATAATTCCCCCTGCAATTCCCGGACATGAGTGCGACGCAGATTCAGCACCTCGCCCCAACATTACATGGAAATTCCTCCCCTTCCCCGTGTTTCCTTCGTTCCATTCGCGCGTGTCTATCCGGGTTCGCCTTCGGAGCCCCAACGAACGCGAGGAATTCGTCGGGTTGCGTTCAGTTCCAGCCATCACGTTCTCGTGGGAGGAGGGAGACTCTCGGTGCAAGAAGCCTTCGCCTCCCCCTTCCTGGAATCGTACGTGAGAACGCTGTTTCTGAGAGGCGGAATTTTCGTTAATTACGGACTATGTTTATTAATTGCGTTCCAGTGTTCTTTTTTTGAAACGTTTGATTAGCCTCTTTTACACATTTTTTTCACAATACACTTGTTCATCGATCACATGGTGCAAAGGGGTACTTCAAAATTAGGACAATCTAACATCACCTCGAAATAGAAGACAAGGTTTAGTCGAGCGGTCGTATCGCGAGGACATGTTGAAAACTGGAATCGGGGTCGTGGAAGCAAAGTCGTATGTCGGTCGTCGTTTGGCCTTCTTGTAATCCGCTGTCTTCAGCTTTCTGATACCTACCTCATAGGTAACTTCATTTCACTTTGAATCAGTGGTAATTATTTCCTTGCCTTAATTTCTCGTCACATTTTTGTCGCTTTCTGTATACACTGACGGCAGCTCGACTTATTTTTGTATGAAATAGTTATTAGAGATGGTGAGGTTTCCAGGAGTAACAAGATCTCAAAATTAATTAAAAGAGCATGAGGCTGAATTGGTAGCGGTCGAAAGTGGCCAATACTAATAATCATGATGCCTAGCATGGATAAATGGGTTTCGTGCCGGGATTGGGTAGACGAGGATGGTGAGAGTAGGTCTACCTCTTGGAGGAACGGCTGGGGAACTATCGGCGAGACTCATCATAGCCGAGGAGAAGATGAAGGGAATCAGGAAGCAAGTGTGCAGAGATGTAGAGCGAAGTATTAGCGGCGAGGCTAGGTAGGGAGTAGGGAGGCAATGCGGGTTTTCCCGAACCCTCCTGGAAGGGGGGGGGGCATTTAGGTTTCAAAAGCATTACATGCGCCGACTCGGGTGTGTCAAGCAATCCGGCTCAGGTCGTGCAGGTGGCGAAGGCCAGGCCATCCCATGAGACTGTGTTTAAAATCGAAAATAAGTTCCAAGGGTTTAGGGGTGTTTTTTTGGATGGACTTGGAGGATGGGGCGATGACAGGCGGGGGGTCGAGAGGACGTGATGAGGGATCCTACGTTATCGTTCTTGACTTCGATGGGAAGCATCTTCAGGCGGCGTTTGAGAAAGATTCTGAAGCAACTTTCAGTCCTTTCCCGGTGCAGGTATTGAGTATGTTCTCGACGAGATGGGGTCGGTGACGTTCTTTAGTGTGAGCCGAGAAGGTTTCGGTGGTCCTAGTGCTCGGACCAACGATGCACTCAAGTCTGGCGCTGAATTCATTATGGCCAAGCTGAGGCAGGTGTTAATGGAGTGTCGTGAGAGAAGGTCGGGTGTGAAGGGCGTTTCACCCTTTACGTGTCATGAGGCCTTTACGTCAGAGCTTGGGCAGGTAGCCAGATGCACGCGTGCGCACGCATCTAGACTTACACACGAGGGTTTTTCATAGCGTATTGTGCATGAAAATTTGATGAGCTCAGATGAAAACGCAAGGCTTTATTTTGTGAAAACCCTTGGATGCAAGTCGACATGCGTGCACATGCGTGCTTTTGCTTACCTAAAAATGCATTGACACAACAGACGCATGACACGTAGTGTGAAACGCCCTTGAAGGTACTAAAAAAAAAAAAAATCGCCCCCTCTGGATTGAAATTATGTTTTGTTGTTATTGTAGAGGACCCCGATGGAGGGGTCCTCTACAATAATTTCAAAGGCCGCGGAACCACTTTTTGGCATACTCACATTAGCCAACTGGTCATGGCAAAAAGTCACACTTAAAGATTTGCATGCCTCTCTCTCAACGACTTCATCTCAACCCCTAATCGGAGACACGGTAATTGTACCTCATTCTTCCCGCATCTTCACGCAAGAAAATACAATATGAAATTCAAAATGGGGGTGTTTCTTCCCTCTCCGAGACGCAATAGCGTCATCTCCACTTCGCTTTTGCGCTTCTTCCCTCGCTCATTCTCCGCATAAGCACATCGTACCGGCTAAAGCATCCTCCGTTTTTTGGAGGATGCTTTAGCATGGAACCACTCTCATCGTAATTTTTTCAAAGGGCGTTATGATTCATACGGCTGTTTTCAAAGATACACCTCATCCCACAATATTTGCATAGCACCTCAGATGCATGGTCATTTCTCGAGAGCGAGAACGAAGAGCAATTTTTCAGCTCTCGAAACTGTGGAAAAACCTCTTAAAAAGCTTCAGATCCATTTTCAAGCGATTCTTTCCATTCCCCTCAGATCCAATACGGTTTAACGAAGCAAAGGCTGAAAATCCCAGCCATTTCAGCCAAATTGCATGGTCTTTCTCCCCTTTCGGTCTGAGCACTCGCAAATTATTTATCCCCCCCCCCCCCCAAAAAAAAAGCAGTAAATGCATAGAGGTTTAATTAACGCAAATGTTGTAAAATTATTTATATCCATTAGGGAATAACAACCTTTTAAACGTAATTATTTGTATAATTTGAACCATGCCTGATGGCTGTTCCCTGCTTTGCACTTCCCCCGCTGACGCGTCCCTTCCTTGTTCGCTTGCTTTCGGTATATTTCCAGACGAGAGACTGAAGAGGCTAATACGTACGGGACAGTGCCTGCTGCGTCTGACTTCTTCCATATATCTCACCCTTCATCCTGATGTCTCTATTCCTGTTGGACTTCCGTTCTACTTGCCTTGCCCCATTCCGTTCAAGGGTATCAGCTCTTCCGCCCTCACAAGACAATTTTTCGTACCGGGACATATCGGGAAATCCGATAACTTGTCAGTCACTACGAGAACCTTGATTATAACTTTCCCGTTCTGGTAGTCTTCATGGAATAGAGACTTCTCGAATAATAAAAGTTGTTGTAGTTGCGCTAGATTACCCGGGCCAAGTAGCATTAGAAAAAGAAGAAAAAAGTTACTATTCGTCCACGATTATTCATTTGCCTTTGGGCGCCGTTCAAATAGCTGATTTTGCTTCCCTTATTTTTCTTTAATTATTCTTCCCCAGTTGGTTCCCGCTGCAATATAAAATATAGATTATCTGGTCTTACCGTTGCAAGGATAAAGTAAAATCTCGGTTGTATATATTTTTCCAGTGTGAGACTAGACCAAATTTGAAGGGGATGTCTCTTCCGTGAGGACACAAGAATTTCCAAGAAAATTTTCCCCAAATGCAACGCGCTTCAGGACGAGTTGTCAGTACTGCCATCTCTTCCTTCGTCTTCAGGTGCATATAAAACATTAAACTGACCCCCTGGATGGAATTTTCGGCCTCGAATGAGGGTATGAGATGAATTGATTATTGAGAGTCACATACGTAGGCTGGAAAATCAGTAATCCATTCCACTTTTACCTGGATACGATGCTGCTTTCACTACACTGACAACAAATAACATTACAAGCTGCACATATTTGAATTTATTTAATTAGATGAATTAGTTAGTACTTATTTTTAATTGCAAATGCATGTATCAACGTTGCCTTTACGGGCGGAAAGTTAAAGTCGCCTATAGAGACAGAAGTTGCTGGATGAGTACTATTGATTGGTATTAATAAACGCTATGCGTGGTGAATGAGATATAAAATAAGTTTCTCGACCAGGAAGCTAACGCTCTCTTGAGAAAATTCGCATTCTTAGGGAATTCTTGAAGAAGTGCTGGCCTCCACAATGATTCAGGAAAAATGGCGAGAGGTGTGTAAATAGCGAAAAATACAAGAGAGAAGGAATTATTCCGGAATGACAGCTCTCTCCCTCGCTCATTATCGTTCATCCGGCAATCCCCTTGAAATGTGCGACCTAGATTCAACGCCATGAAGCCGAGAGTAATTCTCAATATTTCCTTATTTTTTGCAGTTCCACATCCTCATTCTTTCAGAACGCGTCGCTTCGGGATTGGGCAGGAGCTCCGGAGGTCGCGAGGAACAATCGTTGCTGCTGTTTGGGCTGCGTTCAGTTCTAGTCTTCACTTTCTAGCGTGAGGATGGAGACGCTCGGCGAATCCCTCCTGATTTTCATCTTTCTTCTCCTTCCTAATGGAGGCCATCAACAGAGTTGTCCCCCTGCTCCTACTGCCATTCAAAGTGAGTCGGCTCTATCATCTACTGGGTGAAAGCAAGAATGGATTTCAAGTTGAGCTTTCCTGAGACTCTGTCTTCACTATGTTACCTGTTCCAAGTTTGCAGAAATGCCGTATTATCCGAGGAGCTTGTGCACTAAAATATCAGATAGAAGGTGTTTTCATGTAGTTGGTGTCTCGAGTTTTTATTAAATTGGGAATGCATGTGATCATGTTATATTTGGGAATTTATTATTTCCATTAACAAGCGTTCACATTGGGCATTCTATTCTAGGCATTTATCCTTTTTGTTTACTCTATTTTTCATTCCCTGAGGATGGAGGCATAACGCTTGCGAAACGTCGATTTTATTCCCCCCCTTTTTTTAATACAGTGACCGGTTGTGAGTGTCCCTGTGCTTCTGTTTACATTGAGATCTCCCTGATATCTGCCCAAGAACCACAGATTTAAGATTAACTCAAATAATATTGGTTAGGCCCGCCTGCATTTAAGATTCACTCAAATCGTTTCAGGATATCACCACCAAGCGTCGCTGTACTGGCCCGAGACAGTCCAAAAGCGGCAAGTAGATTTATATCGGCGTGGGTAGAACAATCGGACATGTAAATGTTCGATTTAGTCACCCCCAGCCTCTGCCACCACCTCAATCCCTGTAATGACGTAGTAGGCGGCAGAACGCAATTAGACGACAGGGACAGAATCTGGCCCCGTAAGCATTCCTTGAACTCCACTGTTTTCACTGGACGATCACTGTGAAACTTGGACTTCAAGATCCCGACAATCAGAAATCCGCAGATGTAATATCCGGTGATCAGGCCTGTGGAAAGCAATGCTGATGGCACGGCCCTCAAACCTGCGTCGAATAAAAGACTGGGCGTGTTCCCCAATGCGTGGAGGGACCCGTTTCCTTAGCCGTTACAGCGCCGCCCCGGTAGCGACACCCGGAAAAACTCTGGAAACTTTGTTCTCATGAATCCCACTGGTTGTATTGATACATCCACTATGCCGAATCGATGGGCTCGGTAGCGCCCATTACCTTTCTTCCGGCGACAAAATCAACCGTCTCGTATTCCTGAGAGCAACAACAGGAACGAAACTTGGCGTGCTTCTTCCTCTCTCAACACAGAATCGCTCCAGCAAATTTGAAGCTCTATCTCCCCGTGGTTGCGGAGAAAACTGAATCTCGCTTCTGGGTGATGTCAATTTCGTTCCGGTATTTTCTTTTCACCCACCTGGGTAGCCACTCCTGGACTGTTTTCGGAGAAATTGAACTACCAAATCAAAGATATTGACCTGGAGGTGGCAAAAAGTCCCCATTTTTTTTGCTTTTAGTGTACCATTTCGCCATTAAAAAAATGAAATTAGATGCTGCTAATTTAGGCTAAGCGCAATGGGTCCGGTCCCGTCCTTCATTGTTGCCGGATATCATGCCGGCGTTATGTCCGATTCATGGCTTCTTCAGCCTTAGTATCGTTGTCTGGATCTTCTCTTTTTAATTTAGGAAACATTGCTGTGCTGAATTCATTTGGTGAGCTGAGACTGAAGCGGTGTTTCGCAGTGGCCGATCAATGTGGTAGAATATGGAGATATATCTCATCCAACATCCTTAAATTAACATGATGGCGACCAGCTCGTTTGTAATGCTTTCTAAAGGCTTTTTTCTTCTCAGAACGAGTCGAGACGATTCGAGGAGCTCTGGATAGAACTAATGTTCCCAGACCGCACTGATATGACTCATAAAACTAAAAAAATACTACATTCGATCTAACGTTACACGTTCTCCGTTAAGTGGCCACAAGAGACTGAAAAGGTCTGCGATCGGCATAACGTTTCAAGTCCTCAACGAGCTTTCTCGAAGACGAGGGATTCATCCTTATCAGCCTAATTGGTCTGTAAGTTCAGGATTGAGTATCTTTTGAACGAAACAAGGTAGGCCAAGGCCTTACCCGAAGACAATCCGTCGGTTAAGCCTAGGCTTAACGTTAGTGAGTTCCGTAGAGAAGGTGGTGGCGCGGGGGATGTGAGGGTGCGGGTGAGGTTGGGCTGAGGTTCAAGAAAGGTAAATCATTGAAATTGGTTTTCATATTCCTACATATGAAGTTTCTTGGGCGCTCTGTAATGGAGATTGGGCCGTTTGAAATAGGTAAGTAATACCATAGACACCCTGTATATAGAAGATTGTGAGTGGTTGAGTGTCTGACTCTAGGTCTAACATTGTTTTATATAAGGTAGAGAACTGAAACTATGAACATCATTAGGTATGGGGTTCCTAACTTTAAAAAAATTCCACTTTGGAGGTACATGCTCTGAGAACACTTTTACCCAGGGGAGGGGGAGTTCCTGAATACATTTGCTCCCTTCAGCCCACCGGAATTGACGAGGAAAGCTGAAACTTGGCATGAGCGTGCTTACAGGGGTGGTGATTTTGGGCTAAATTTTGCGTATCAGAGAAATGCCCTGTATACTTTTTCTTTTTTTTTGGGGGGGGGGAGATGTTTCGAAATAATTTATTTTTCTCCAGTTCAACTGCCAAAGCTTCAACTCAATAAGTTTATAGTTCTTCCTGTACAATTTTCAGTAATGATTTTAACATTTAAAATAATTCCTCTTACGGTACATTTTTTGGCGGTGACATACTTGGATTTATATATATCTCTAACAACGAAGCCAAGATAATGAGATAAAATATTATAGAAATACCTATTGGGTTCCCCAGTTTCCCTCAATGCATATATTTTCGCAACATAAGGAATTACAGATTCTCCTCCTGGAACCGCAAAATGAAAATATACAAGAGAAAAAAATTCGCTGCAAAAGTAATTCTGAGAATGACGATTTCAACATTAAATCAGACTTCATCCTCTAAGCACACATTTTCTCCAAAAGCGGATTTTCATAACAATATCCCCTGAAACGAATCAGGGAAATGTGGAGAGCTGAGCTTTGATGCTCAAGAAGTCATTGTGAAATGTCTCCACAGGGCAGATTATGTGGGAGGAACGGATGAATCTGCAGTTTCTTTTCTGCTCCAACGAAAAATGAAGGTTCTGAAAATAAGACACTAGAATGTCGCTTAGTATTTCTCGGAATTGAAGCATTACTATTGAACTATGTCCCTGTAGGGCATATTTTTTAATGGGCACCCACCTTACTGAGTTTTATTTGCTACATGGAAGCGGGAGAATATTAAATGTGGACTTCACAACTCAAGTAGTTCTCTGAGTACTGATTTACATGCAACTCATACTCATTGATTTTCATCTCCATGAGACATTTTTACTCAGCAGTACGTATTTTCATTAATGTTTTCCTTTGACCAAACCAGAGTATACGGAATAGTAAACCCTGGTACGATAATTCCCCTCACACAATACCAATTGTTAGATCTTATTTTGAAGAAACTTTCCCTTAGGACGCATGTTTTCAGGGGGAGAGGAGGAAAAGTATTTCCAGAACTTTTTGTCTAAAGAAAACGGACAGGTGAAGGAAAGTGAAATGGAGCAGCGAATTAAATGTCATGATTAAAATTTCATAAAGCCTTTTAGGTCTCTTCCAAGTACATTTTTCGAGTGAGATGCATATAAAGATATATTTCCCCTTCATCAAGATGGGGAATTATAGACCGCCGAAACTTGTTAATCCTTTCGTGCAAATTGTCCACTATAGTGGTCGGCAAAATTGTTGGATATGATTATGATATTCAGCCAAGTTTAAAGCAATTTCGAGGTGTATCATTCACCACCTGAAAATTTTGGAACATGAATTCAGTTGAGGGCACAAAATTGTTCGGTGTTGCTTTCCAGCGGTGGAACGTGCTGCTACTACGGCAGAGCACCTCCTTAAACGTTAAGCCAAACATGGATATCTTGATTTCCTTTAGAAATTCATTCACGAAAGGGTTAATGATGCAGTTAATGTTGAATATTATTTTAAATAAAATAGTTGCGAGATTGATCCACGCCAAGCAATTCATTTTCATGTGAATTTACGTCCAAATGTATTTTCGTTTTATCTCTCTTTTTCTCACAAATAGAAAAAATTGCAAATGATACTTGGTAATTCTGCTGTTCCTGGAGTAATACCTTTATGGAATCAAAAATATGCAGATGATCGTGAGTGACTGAGAGATTGACTGAATTGATACGCATCCAAGGACTGGATTTATACGCATAGAAGTTCGTAACGACAAGAAACATCAGTTAAGTGATTAATGGGGACACTATACGACGTACAGTGAATTTTTATTTCATGATCCTCAAGCTGGAAGTCACGCGACGCCACAATTAACATTTTCGGAAACATCTTATACTGTATTATAGGGTGTGATCGCAGAAGGTGAGATAACTGTGAAACCCATTAACCAAGTGGTTTGGCAGTATCATTAGGGGTGAGTTTTGAAAACGGAAGCTTTAAATGCATGAGTAATTTCCTCTGATGATACATGGCAGAAAATAAAAGTGACTGAAAAGGTGAATGAAACACAAGAAAAAAAACTTAATAGGATATATAAAATACTTATAACTAGGTACTGACGTATCGGCTTCCACCGGATCTTTGCCGCCAGTTTTGCACTATCGGCCATCGGCTCCTGGCAACGGTGCCGGTGCCGGTGCCGGTGGCGGTGCCCAAAGAACGGACAAAGCGAAAAAAAAATACATGAGGGTTGGAATGCGCCTCGGAGCCGACTCGCATGTCTCACTGAAAGCTCCACCTGCTAGACTCTCAGAAACAAAATTATCAATCGAGTTATGTTACAGCTGTAATGTAGCAACCGGCAGAGGAAAGTAGCGGCAAAGAACGAGAAATCTTGACATCTCCATTAACGTTATGCTTTTGCAAGGGATGTGTCACTAACTGCTCTCATCTGCAGCAATGGGTAGCAAGGTAACCATGTAGAGAAGCATGAAGAAACAGACAGGCTAGACAGGATGAAAAAGTGATATCTACCGTTTCAATGAGGCCTACTGAAAAGTATCACATGGCTTCCGATTAGGCCAATTTGAATTTATGAGCAATTTCTTCTACAGGCAACATTTGGTACAGGCACCAGCCGATGGCTATGGGAAAAAATCGCCCATCGACCCACTGGCCAAATCTTGCCACTGGTGCAGTCCCACTAATAACCTAAGGTATATCACCGTAAAATATTATACAGATCTTCAACCATTTCCCCACAAATTCCAAATAGGCGAGTAACCTCGTTCATAATGAAAATATAAACGTTGTCTTCTTTTCATCTTAATGTCTATCTTTCCAGAAAATCAAGGTTGTGGACAGACCTATGGCTCCCCAAGCCCCTCAAGTACTCCAAGCACCACAAGCTTTCCATCCACTCCTAGCACCTCAAGCATCTCAAGCACCTCAAGCAGTCCAAGCACCCCCAGCACCTTTAGCACCCCTAGTACCTTTAGCACCTCAAACACCCCAAGCACCCCAAGCACCTCAAGCATCTCAAGCACCTCAAGCAGTCCAAGCACCCCCAGCACCTTTAGCACCCCTAGTACCTTTAGCACCTCAAACACCCCAAAGGCAGCCCATCGCACCGATCGCTGCAGACATGCACCCCAAGCACCCCAAGCACCTCAAGCATCTCAAGCACCTCAAGCAGTCCAAGCACCCCCAGCACCTTTAGCACCCCTAGTACCTTTAGCACCTCAAACACCCCAAGCACCCCAAGCACCTCAAGCATCTCAAGTACCCCAAGTACCTCTAGTACCCCAAGCACTCCAAGCGCACCAGGCACTCCAAAAGCGTGGCTCAACCGATTGTGGAATGGATTACTTGCAATGGCGAGGGAAACTATGCGTTTGCAAATGAGAGCAGAACCAATCCCCTTGATTTTGAACGGCACTCCAGCGACAATCACAGAGGCCCCTTTCATGGCAGTTATTTTCGCGAAATTTAACGTCTTTAACGAATTAAAGCCTATATGCAGTGCCTCCATCTTAAATGAACGATGGATCCTCACGGCTGCTGACTGCCTCCAACCAACTCCCGAGTGAGTCCAATTACATTACATTTTATCTTTTCAGAATTTCTTTTTGGAATTCATGTAGCTTTTTAGTGTTTTGTGAGATATATGGAGCCCATCAAATTCCCAGTATTTTCACAACAGCTTCCGAAACCCCTTTCCTGCTAGTAATATGCTATTATTCTAGGGCAGAGCTCATGTGAGATGGAATCATGCCAAGTACGTATCTAATATACATAGACGATCGTGACTGACTGACTGACGCTAATTCTAACCATGTTCCAGAAAGGTTAGAAATCTGAAACTTGGTGCACATGTACCTTTTGGGTTGGAGAGTTCAGAAAAAATCCGAATTTGGAGGTACATGCCCTGGGGGTACACATTTTTGGGGGAAAAGTTTTTTAAAATATATTTCGCGATGGATAAGGATGTCATCGAGAGATACCACTGTGCGATACTGTTTCCGACATCTGACAGATAATTATGAGGCCCGGGTTCAATTTCCGGCCATAAAACGCCTTTTTTGTCTTCTCTTGCCTTCCATATCCCGTTGCTTGAATGAAACGGAGACACATGGAAAGCTGAAACGTGGCATGGACGTGCCTATTGACACGATGAGTTCAGGAAAAATGCAATATTTTATATCCATGCCCTGGGGGCAAATTTTTTGGGGGCCAACGTTTTCTGTTTTTTTTTTGTCCTGGTGTATTGAGCTAGTGTGGAAAGATGAAACTTGGTACGTAATTACCTACCGGGATGCTGCGTGCAGAAATATTCAGACTTGGGAATGAAATGCCCTGGGGGCATGGATTTCAAAGGAAGATGTTTCCACGTAATTTGTTCCATTAGTTAAACCGATGGACATGGAAAGCTGGAACTTTGTATGGATGTGACTACCAAGATAAGGAGTGAACGAAAAATGTTAAGTCTTGATACATCCCAGGGGGAAAATTTTCTCGAGGGGTAGTGTTTAAAAAAAAAGGAAATTGTCTTGGCGAATTGGACAGAAATAGAAAAGTGAAACTTGGCACACGTATAAGTGACGTGATAGTATTGAGTTGAGAGAGTATTCAGCTTTCATGGTGCATGCCCTCCGGGTATTGCTATTTGGGTGGGTCGGCTTTCCAAACATGATTTTTCACCTGTGAAAAAGGCAAATGTATAGTATTGAAACTTTGGTGGCATGTAGTTCACTGAGGTTTCATTTCAGTAAAAATGGTAAATTTCGTTTAAAGCGCCCGAGGACACATATTTTGCAAATTTTCCTGAATTTTCTGATCCAGCAAAACGGAAGGTGCCAGCAAATTTTAAATTGACAAAGAAATACATTCACATTCGTGCTTGCCATTTCGCAAAGAATAAATGAATTAATCACTATCCAAGGTAATGGAGCGCCGAAGGCGCGACCACAGCGAGTTGTTTGCCCGAAGGGCGAACAAACACGCTAGTGAATAATACAGGTGCAGGGTTACGCAAAAATCAGGGAAAATAGGAATTATTCATAGATGTAGTACTCTTTAATACCCTGCATCTAACCTCCACTAACGCCCACTGCTCTCAGCATCTCTCGCGTTGATGGATGCATGGCTCTGTGGACAAGAGGGCCAGAAGTGCTGCTAGGTCGGCTTCTCCCCTTTCTTCATTTGCACCGAGAACACTGCCGATTGCCCAGGATTTCGCTATCAAATCTGAAAGTCAAAAGGAGGAATTATGAATAGGAGGATTAAAAAATAGGGACCCCATTTCAGAACACAGCTGCTCTTAAATTAATAGATGTAGGAAGGTGCCATTGTGTGCGATAGCGAAAAGAGAGCAGGGAGAGCAGGTACTGAAGCTCTTCTAGGCAAATTGCGTGCCTTCAGCGCAATTTATGCCTCCCATGTAGATATTTAGATTGTGCTGATAGTGTGGAATTATTGCACTCTCGTGATGAAGTTGTTTCAAGTGTTGGAACAATATACTCAAGCGTCAATTGTCTAAAGTATGGAATTGCACCATGCACTCCCTTATAATTTCGGCACTACTGTATTACACTATGTATTGGGAAATTTTTTTAAATCACAGTATTTTACTGATGCGATTTGTCATAACGACTAGAGCATCAGACAAGAACAGAAGCATTCAGCAAAATCAGATCATAAATGACTAATAATGAAGTCAGGCAAAGAGGAGTCATAAAAAATTGTGGCCTTTGCTCCTCTTTGACGCCCTAACAAAACGTCCATCTCCCATGTGGATTTGGAACCAGGTGAAATCCCCTTCGACGTATTTCCACCTGTTTGAGCGATGTCCACCAGGGGGAAATCCACCCGGAGGGATGAATCTCAAAGGCTCAAAATGAAGGTTTGCAAACTTCTTGGTTGGTCCATTGGTCGGACGTCCACATGGTTCCAAGTCTACCACTTGTTACCTGGTTGTTCAGCCAAGTGGATACAGTTGGACCTCTCTGAGTGAGACTCTATCGTTAGGCGTCTTGAAGCATTTATAGGAAAGGATAAATAATAAGTCTAAGCAAAATGCTAGCGATTCACGTGCGAAGTGAGTTCAAAGCAGGCCTGCAGTGCGATTTGGCGGAATAAAGCAGCAGGTACCGTGGGAATAATGGAGCACCCCTACTGAATACGGAAGCACGCCTTGCTAAGACCAGCCAACATCTCTACCATGCACCTCGTGGTCGCCCTTCGTTTACTTTAGCCGCTGCTTGCCTTTCAACGTTCGCGTTGTCACACCAACTTTAGTTCGTTTGACGTTCGTTTCACCGCTCTTCACAGCAGCCGCTCGGTCATTATATGGCATGCCCAGCCCCCCCCCCCCAGGAAGTATTCAGGAAACAGACTTTTAATGAGTGTCACTTTTATTCGGGATCGATGGCGACCCTGCGTGTATCTTTCCGAAAGAGCATCTCCACCACTTTTGTTGAGCCTATGAGTGAAAAACTCGGATAGAAAAACGTGATGATTTCGACACCGCCGACGTCGCCTTTTTATCCAAGTGTAAGTGCTCCTCTTTCATACAGGTGGGATCCCGCCGTTTTCACCTTCGGGGGACACTTTCCTTGTCAGTGCCGATCGATAAGAGGACGAAGTTCCGATTGATTAAAGTGTCGGAATCCCTAGAAATATATGGGTGGAGATCGCATACCGGTGAGAAAGTTATCATTCCTCCAGAGATGAAACGGAAGCCCAAATGTAATACGCGGGGACGTTTTACATGTCTCAACAGAACAGGCCATAGCGGACCCCCTAAATAGTGAGAGGGGGATGAGCGTAGAATGCCCCTCTCTCCGGTTATAATGCTGGGGATGGCATGGAGAGATAGGAAAAAAGATCCAGACTTCGGTAGTAAAGTGGTTCGACACTTGACCGACAAACGTGAGATACTGGGTTTGATTCCCACCCCATCTTTTCTTCCTTTCATGTCATCCGAACTCTCCTCCACTCCCCGGGGCTATCACATTCTCGAGAGTCGATCCAACAGTCGCAACTGCAGGGAAAAAAATGCAAGCCCGAGAGAGGAAGACGTACACCCAATGGCGGGTTCTACTAGATTCTACGAGGGCTGGTCAAAGAGTTCCCGGAAAAAGTAACTTCTTCTTGTCAGATCCCCATGATATTTTTACTGCGTATTCATATGTATCTTAGTAGTTCTTCCTTTTAATGTCAGATCCCTGCGTTAAATTAGAGACTCGCTAGGGCGCACGAAGTGAAACGAGTCAGAGGGTCTTGCCACACTTGACGAGCCGTGACAAACTCGGGGCGATTTTGGTATAGTTTCGGCCCATAGACTAAGAACCATAGGAATCAATGGGAAGTAGAAGTAGATCCAGGTTTCATCACCTTTGAGGATGTTTCCCACAGCTTCAGAGGCTCCACCGTCGAATTTCTGAAGCATGAACTCACAGAAGTCCACACGAGCTTTCATGTGATCAGGTGGTGCGGAACCCAACGAGCACAGACCTTCCTCATCCCAAGGTGTTCGTGCAGGATCTTGATGACCGAGCCATGCGACACCCCGACGAGTTTCTCTAGTTTCCTGCTGGTGATCCGCCGGTCTTTGTCTAGGAGTCGCTTCATGCTGGCAATGTCCTCTGGAGTGACAGTGAAATTTGGACCACCTTCACCGGGATCGTCGTCGAGGCTGAAGGAGCCAGATCGAAAGAGCCCAAACCACTCAAAGACAGTGCTCTGGGATGGAGATTGGTCCGCAAGTGCTTTTTGAAGGGTTTCGAAACACTGCCGCCGAATTTCCCAGCTGAAATTGCGCGAAAATTGCCCCGCGTTTGTCACGACTCGTCAAGGGTGGCAAGACCCTCTGACTCGTTTCACTTCGCGCGCCCTTGCGAGTCTCCATTTTAAAGCAGTGAGCTGATATTAAAAGAAGAACTACTAAAATACATAAGAATACGCAGCGAAAAATTCGTGGGGATCTGACAATAAAGTCACTTTTTCCGGGAACTCTTTGACGAGCCCTCGTATAGGGAGAGCACACGCGTGATCGCGTGTGCACGCGTGTGTCGTGTGTGTGCGCGCACATGCCACGGACCACCACCACACGGACCACAGAATTTATTATGCTTGATTGTATTTTATTCTAATTGTATGTTAAACTATTGCATACCCCATGTCAATTCGGAGGGAAAGCCAGTAGGACGAATGGTAGAGCAGCAGTGTCAGATTTTCAGGCACTATTCTCATTTACAAGTTTACCGCCACGAATCAAGTGAACACTCGTAATATAAGCACATGCATCATCCAGCGGAATACGACAAATATAAAGTAACTACGAGGTCGCTGAGGCGGAATTTCAGGTCCACGAAACAATAGGGCAAGGAGCTGGTATGAATACTCAGAATAATCCCATTTCCCTAAAGGAGATCTTTGTTTCCGTGACATACTTAACTGTATGTCAGGGAGACAAAGAACTCGTAAAACCACCTTGTCTCGTTTTATTGCCATCATTGGGTGATCATCTGAACATCCAAGGAGTTAAAGATTCTGATTGAAATATTGGACTATTATAAAATTTCTCTTTCAGAACTCTTCCACGAAGTCTATCAAAAGAATCTTCAATTCAGAAATTCCTTGTCATTCCCATCGTTAAAGTCGAACGGAGGAAACAGTGCAGAGTTCTGGAGTTTGTCTGCAGTAACGGCAATTATAAATAAGTATCATGTAAATTTTAACAAATCCTTGGATGACATTGCTCCCACATCCTCCCAATTAACTGCATGACTTGCTGTTTCCCAAATGAAGTTTTTAATTTATAAGACGGCAGTTTCGATGACCCAGGCGCTCTCCAATCAGTTGAAGGTTGTTAAAAAGAAAGACTTACAGCCGGTGTTCCAAGCCCTTTACAAACGTGGGGAAAAATGACTCGCAAGCTAAGCGAGTGTGATTTCGAGTGTGATCGTACTGAAATCTAATTTGTACAGTGTATAGCTGTACGGAGGCCAGAATTAGAACTTTTTGATGGGTCCTACTATATTTGAGGAAGGGAACCCAACACTGCAATTATTTTCCGTGTTTGGTTTTTTCAATTTCGTAAACACATCAAGACTATATTTTACGAGACCATTCTCATCCTTCCGAAAGAGCTTCGTCTCTTAAGCGAAATCACAAATGATTTTGATATATTTTCCGCTTGTAAACAAACGTCCATAGACACTTTCTTATTTTTAGCGTGTGGGTGGTAGATGTGAATATCATGGTGGGAACTGCAGATCCTTTATCCGGTGGAACTCTCATTCCAGCTGACTATTGGAGGATTCATCCCGATTTTATTCCTGGTGAGATAAAGCTATTTTCCATAATCTTTGATGAAATGGAGTGTTAATTACGTGATGCATGCCATTCTATCGACAAGTAAACCCTAGGAGTTTTGGTACTCTAAAACAAAAAACAACAATGTTATGTCAATGAAAGGGGTCTGACTTCGGTCTTTACGTTAGGTGAGCATTACCTCAAATTTGAAACAGTTTTAGTAATTTCAAGATGGGCCAAAATTAAACAAGCCGTTTTCAACGATATCCTAGGCTACACTCCCTGCATATATTTTAAAAGCGTTTACGACATTTGCAAGAGGAATGAATAAGCTCTCAACTGGCGCATTTAAAGTTCACATGTGTTCAAAATTCAAAGGCTCATATGAACAACGGAAAAACTTCCTTTTTGTAGCAGTAGGTTCAACAGGCTGTTGCCTAAGGCTAAATGCAGGAGCGCGCGAAAACTGTTTTTGCTTGTTGCTTTTGTGAGCTCTTGAGTATATAAAACTCATGAAAATATGCAAAATGCAAATGCAGCGTTTTAAAGCTGATTCATTTATCTTTCATAGGCTGCAAAAGGTATTAAAAATACCGTGAGTTTAGGATGAAAGCAGTTCAAATGATATTTTCAGGAGTTTCGTGTCAATTTTTTTGCGACAAACCGAGTCGGGAAAATTTGTCTATTTTGAGAGTGAGCTGCTAATTTCTTGCATTCATTAATATAGTGTAAGGTAAATGTGTTTGATAGTATTCTAATCGGGGACAGCGTTATTATATATATGAGACAGTATGAGAGGAATACTTGTTTAATCCCAAACAGCATGTTTAGTTTAATTTTACGTAAAATGAGCGTAATTTTTTTGTCCATTTTATATCATTCTTAAGCAAACCATTGTCAAGAAAATGTCAACAGGTTTGCAGAAATGTCACCTCTGTGATATGTAAACGGTGATTTTCTGTTGCCCTTGAGTAGTTGGAGATATGAGGGGGGATGAACCACATCCCAGACCGCATACTCGCCTAATTCTGAATGCCACAGCGAAGGATGCTGGCTGTGCCCAAGATTGCTGTACGCTGGAGGATATCCAGTGAGATGTCACACTCCAGCATCCTGACATGTCCCTTGAGGTCTTTCAGGATGACACCAGTTGTGCCTATGATGATCGGAACTTCATTCCGCACAACTGTTCCACTTTCAGTTCGGAGTATTTATCCAGCTTCTCCCTGGTCCTCTCTTGGAGGTTGTTATCGGCTGGGATGCTCACATCTACGATGAGGGCGGTTTTCATCTCCTTCTTATAGATCGTGAGGTCCGGCTTATTGCAGCCTATAGTGCGGCCTGTAATTATAGGCATGTCCCATAGTATCTTGGTGGAGGAGTTCTCCACAATCGACTCTGGCTGGTGTTCGTACCACTTCACTGGGACTTCCTGGCCGGCTTGCTTGCAGACACACCAGTGCACATATTAGCACACTTGGTCGTGCCTATACAAGTACTCCCTTAGGGCTAGTTCGGGGCAGGCACTGAGGAGGTGGTGAACCGTTTCTGGGGATCCATGCCAGCATCTGCAGCCGTCTTCCACATTCAGCTTCAGGATGTGCTTCTCGTAGTTACGATTTCTAATGCACCGGTCCTGAATGGCTAGGATGTTGCTTTCTGGCTTGGCATTCAACAGTCCCTTCTTCAGCCAGTTATAACTGACTTCCGAGTCGATCGATGGTTTATCCATGATCTTGTGATGCTGGCCGTGAAGCGGTTTCTCCTTCCATCGTGCTTCTCTTTGTCTTTGGTTTGCCGTCTTCACATCCGTCGTGTCGCAGTCGTCATGGAGATGGAGTGCGTCTCGGAAGCGGGTGGCATCTCCCTGGATGGAGTGGGACTTCTCCATATTACTAGCGGGTTTGTTTCCTCGGGCAAACAAACTCACTATTGATGCGCCTTCGGCGCTCTGCGAGCGATGGAAATTACTAATGTATATCAGTTTAAGGAATCCGCTTTCGATACTCACCCATAGTAATACGGTCAAGCTCCTTTCCTCACGGGTTTAATTCCCACACCTTTGGTTCTGACACCTTTAAGAAAAAGGTGTCTTAGGACATATTCTTATTAACGCCATATGACTTGTAGAAAGAGGATCACCAATTAACATTTGTCAGTGCGTCGTTTAGTGTTCTATTGGTGAATTAAATTCCTGTCCATGGTCGACACACTCTTGATTGCATAACGACCTCCAAAAATATAGAAGTGAATAACAGCAGCCACATGGAAAAAGTGCCGATGAATAAAGGTGTCGGAATTCCGATGATTGTAAGGGCAAAGATCTCAAACCGGCGAGGAAATCATCCCTCATACAGCGGGATGAAAAGGGACTCCAAGGTTGTACGTGAGGACGTGTAAAGATTGCGAAAGTGTTTCTACTGCCTATAGCGATGAGAGGGCCACTGAGATTTAGGGCCACGAATGAACCCGGAGTACTTGCCTAAGAGTTCGTGGAAGTTTTCCACAGGTCAGGTAGTCTTAAAACAATATCCAATCGTTGGTTCTTGAAATGCAGGAGGTGTTTCAGAGTATGCCAGCAGTAAGAGAGTGTCGTCAGAACAGAACTGTACAGGCACATTTGTCCAAAATCAGTAGTGTCCATGAAGGATTGCTGAAGTACTGCGTACGACCAAGATAACTACATTAATCTTTCCTGTTTGACACTCGGATGAGGTGCTCGAAGTGCCCGCCGTGTCATCCCGTGGACTGGCTCGTGACATTGATCGAAACCCAAACGCTGCACGGGATCATCCTGCAATGGGGGGAACGCTGAGTTCCACTCTCTGGCTGGCTGTGCTCGCGCCGAGTGCGGCCGGCGGAAATGGTCTACGGCAACCTTGCCTAGAGCAAGTTGTTGCATCTCCGTAATGAATTTTTGGAATTTTAGCGAAATTTGCGTGCATGTACTAATTTCATGTCCTAGTCAACCCACAAAAGCGCGCAGTGATAGTCCGAACCAATTACGAGAAGCTACACATTTAAAAAGGTTCAAATTTCTCGGAACAAAGTGTATATGAACAGTATATACAGTGATAGTGCATGAGAACCAGTGCTCATACTACTTCTTTTCATTATTCAGGGAGAGGTGTGTTTAATGGAAATGACATCGCTCTGATCCATCTGTCCATCCCGCTGAACTTCAGCGACTCCATCCAGCCAATCTGCTACCCAGAATCAGATGACGTCCTGGGAACGGCCATTTCTGCGTGCGACAAGAAGTTCTTTAGCTGGGACTACATAAATCCTGACGGTACACCTAGGATTGATATCTTGAAGAAGCTGGATGTCAATCTTACCGAGTCCACCTCTGCTTGTACCAATTTCACCGATGGGAGAATTGTATGCGTCGAAGGAGATCCTCAATCCGGTCTACTCTGCATCGTAAGAACCATGAGAAGCATGTTATAATCCTGGCTGCGATTCGGTACCGCATTGACGTGGAATTCCTTTTGATGCTTCATTCTCCTGATATTTACTGAAACTACAGGTAAAATCTCGTTATAACGAATACCGCTGTAACGAAATTTTCAGTATAACGAATTTTGTTTATGGTTCCAGCTGAAGTCAGGTAGACTGCATGCTGAAAAACTTCCATTATAACGAATCAAAAAACGGCAAAAAAAATCAGTATAACGAACTTACTTTTTCCAGAATTTTCATTTTTGCTTCGAAGAATAATTCTGTAGCTCTAAATGGTTCCCTTTTGGCTTGAAGAATACCAGCGTTTTCAGTTATTTCCTTTATCAAAAATTACAAAATTAGTGAATTTCGATATAACGAATTTTTCAGTATAACAATTTTTTTTTTAGGTCCCTCCAGGCTTGCTGTAACGAGATATTACCTGTATGTCAATGGATTCGTTCGATGAAAGGCTGCATTAACCGAAACATTTGCTGCTGAAACCTTGGAACGTTATATATGCTCAAACCTGTCCTCTCCTTATGCCAGGTCCTGTGCTATGATCCGATTTATCATTCGCCTGGTTAGTAAAAATGGAAGTTAGCTATCTACTGTAAGCAAATAGTAAATGTAGGTCTGTATGCTACACCAGGAAGTTTCTAATAGTGTTATGGAACAACTTGTCAGCATGTCTTTCATGTTATGCCGAGAAATTACTTACAAATTTGTACATAGATTTTCTAACCCCTGGCCAATCCCGAGCAAAAATTCCGGCTGGACCCATTATGTGTTTTAACTGGAATAAGGTGGAACTAGCTGGATTTAACTGCTATTTCTCACAAACTGAGAAGCTGGAGTTCGCTGGAATGGGTACAGAAACTTTCCTGTGTTACTCAAAAATAATAAAAAATGAGGGACTCTCGTTGGTGGAAATCTGAAGAGGTAAGCAATTGTTTTGACGCTAAAATGCCGAAAGCAATGCATTTAGATCTTATTGAGGAGCTTTGAAGACCTAGATCTTTGAAGATCTCTAGTGTACCAATTTTGGTTCACTTGAATAATGACTTAGCTCATATCCAAGCTGGATCATGCAGTCTTCCAGCTAAAACACTACAGTTTCCAGCTAGAAACCTGTTAGGTTTCCATCAGGGAACTAAATGGAAAAAGGTACAAATTTACAGATGGAACCATCTAATATGGTACATTGGGAGTACCGGTAACCTCGTGGTAATATATCGGTAAAACACCGGTCTTTCCCGGTAAATGAAGTATAAATTACCGGTAAATAATAGCCTCTACCTTAACTGTAATTTTACATCTCAAAAAGTAATGAGATGAGCCACAACCATTGGCTCAGAATGCCATAGCCCCAAGGACCTGACGCTAAGAGCGTTGGATGGTCAAGCCTATGGGCTGGAATAGCATGTCCTGAAGGACCTGGCGCTTTGAGCGGTGGATGGCATTGCCTTACGGACCGTGCCTATGGCCTAAAATGTCAGTCTCGTGGGCCTTGCGCATTGAATTGGTAGCCACCACCACAACTTTCGGGCTCTTGAAATTAAAGTAATAGACTAAGAGTATGCCAACGTTTTATGGTCTAGAGTCTAGGCCAGGCGGCCTAGACAGCTCGGCAACGAAAATCTCAAAAACCATGTGAATAAGGCTTTTAAAATGTTATAAATATCATATTTCCTTCTCGGGGTCTTTCTAAAAGTATCCTTGCGTCTGCCCCACGGTGGAAGAACAAAATGCGAATACTCAAACCAAACCAAATTTGATGGTGCCCATTTCACCCTGTGTAGTCAAGTCAAAATAACCTGGCAGTATGAAAGTAGGAACGCCATAGTTTAATCGTTCACTTCGAGGTGTGGCAATAAAGTTCCAGGACTCATTTTTTGCGAGTCTGTCAATATCGCAAAACATATTTCCATTCCATGGACTAATAGATTAAACTGATGCGCAGTATACTGTCAGTCCTCATCTGACTAGCATCTTGAGTGAGAGGTTGGTTGGCAATGTATTGATAGTAACTCAGTGTGCAAGGCGTCTGTCATATTCCCAGAGTGAAGCAATGTTGTATCACATTTAGTTTCAAACCGGTCAATACAGCTGCAGCAATCCATAAAAAATGTTGCAGAAGTGTCTTTAAAAGTTCCTTGTTATGCTTCAATAATTTTGAATGACCTTCAAGGCCTTTAGCGATTAGTGAAGATACTCAGATCCACCTCAACCCCAACCATCGCCAAACATTCACCCAAGGGATGGCTGAACCATTCATTATTTTTTTACTGGCTGAAAACCTTGAAAACTATTCAAGATTCTTCGTGTATGACAAGACAATTTTTCAAGATATTTCTTGCAACATTTGATGGATCGCTGCAGCTGTATTGACCGGTTTGAGACAAAATGGGACACAGCATTGCTTCATTCTGGGAATATGACAGACGCTTTATACACTGAGTTACTATCAATACATTGGCAGCCAAACTCTCATTCAAGATGCTGGTCAGATGAGGACTGACACTACACTGCCGAACAGTTTATTCTATTAGTCCATGGAATGATAATATTTTTTGCGATATTGACAGTCTCACAAAAAAATCAGATCTGGAACTTTATTGCCACATCTCGTAGATACTGACTTTTTCCAAAATATAATTTACTTAGGAGCAGATACTTGCCGAAAAATCTTAAATTTTAAACCGAAAATTTTACACACTTCATAGCATAATTGTTATATATTCTAGGATGGTGGAAAGACCTTTTCGGAAATTTTTTCCTTAATAATTTTTGAAAACCTTTTGGAAGTGCCAGTTTGAGGCTATTATTCTGTTGCTATGAGCGATTATGTCCACTTATAATCCTAATTTGTTTAAATACGTTTAATAGAATATTCTGCTCAAGGTGTTCTAGGCATGGTGTACTAAGAATGTTTGTGATCCCTTTTCTCTTCTCATCTCCTGTGTGCACGTGTATCGTGTAGAGAGACGATGGTGGATCTCTGGTGGTACGTTATGGCGATCGAGCCTACGTGACTGGAATTGTCTCGTATAGGCGATCAACGGCAGCGCCTGGAATATGTCAATTTGATATTGCTGCATGCACCAGAACTGCGAAATTCTCCTCCTGGGTCTCTGGCATTATCAACGCCTGAATCTCCACTACGTCACCAGCTGTGAATCTTGGTATTTTAAATTCCAGAATTTGCGCTTTTCCTTGAATGGTCTCGTTATAAAGGAACTTCAACATTGGGATGCAAAGAATTACCATTCACTTGTAAATGTTAAACGTTTCATCACAGTGGAAGTGAAATGAAAGTTTAACATCATGGGTTCTCATTGTGTTTTTTCTAGGGCTTCACACTTCAAAATTCAAGAATTGAAATCCCTAAATAACAGGTTCGAATTCAGGGTGATTCTTTATTCACGGGACCATTACAATTATTTATAATATTGGAAGAAATAGAGTACGATGCATGAAATTTCGCATCAAGAACCCATAAGCATCGGAAAGTTATGCTCTGGAGAAAAAAGAAGTTGAATATGTCCTCTGTGCGAAATTACTGGTCGTAGGGGTAAACTGAAATTCTGCAATATTGCCTGCAGAGTATCCTGAGAAATTGAGTAAACTTCTGTGGCCGCCTTCAAGTCTCCAAACATGCATGGATTTAACCTCGACTCGAAGACTTCGTCCTTTAGGTATTCCTAGTGGAAATAACCACATTGAATGAGATTGGGGAAGTGGTGCCAAAACTAAACCATTGCTATGGGTATCAGGAAATGTGCTAGACAGCATTCTGGTACCGGTAGTCTAATGCAACGTTCGCTGTGTTGGCATGCCACGATCTCAACCCGTGTGACTTTTTCTGGGTATGCCTGAAGGAGAACGTGATTTTTTAGTCAAAGTTAAATCAGTGCACGTTTAGAGATCTGAAGGCGGCCACAGGGCGTGAAGTTATCCATTCTCCCGGATTCCCTGCAGGCAGTGATACAGAATTACACCACACCCCTACCATCGGTGATTGCTTACAGAGGACACATTGAACATATTTTCTCAGAGTATAACATTCCCATATTTATGGACTCTTGATACGAAATTTTATGCATCTATCTCTATTTGTTCCAATTTTGTGGTGGTCCCATGAATAAAGAAATCACCTTGTATGAACGCATGAGACACATGCACATCACAGAATATAAAATATATTCACACCATCATCCATTGTTCACATTTTGAACACATCCATGTTTAAAACTTCAGGACATTATTGACTGAAAGTCTCATCATATACAGTAGCGCTCAAAAGTATTAGCACGATGTGATTTTTCGGCGTAAATCAACTGAACGCTGAGAAAAAGCGTTCCGACTGGAACACAACATGCGAGACTATTTCAAACTAATCTTCGTAGTTTGAACACAGAGAGATCATTTTGACTTTTAAATTTTTTTTTCATTTATTTTCTGTTGGCGTCAACTGTGCACCTGTAATACGAGGTCGGGCAATAAAGTTCCCGGGCTGATTTTTTTGTGAGTCTGTCAATATCAAAAACATAATTTTCATTCATTGGACTGATAGATTAGACTGTTGGGCAGTGCTGTGTCAGTTCTCATCTGACTAGCACCTTGAATGAGAGTTTGACTGGCAATGTAGCAACGCAGTGTGTAAGGCGTCTGTCACATTCCCACAGTGAAGCAATGCTTCAGCACATTTTGTCTCAATCCTGGGAATACTGCTGTAGCGATCCATCAAATTTTGCAAGAATTGTATTGTCAAACTCCAAGAATCTTGAATAGTTTTCAAGTCTTTCAGCCAGTAGAAATGACATTGAAAATAATGATTGTTTCAGCCATCCCTAGGGTGAATGGTTGGTGATGGTTGGGGTTGAGGTGGATCTGAGTGTCTTCACTACTTGCTAAAGACCTTGAAGGTGATTTTAAATTATTGGAGCATAACAAAAACTTTTCAACACACTTCTGCAACATTTGATGGGTTACTGCAGCTGTATTCCCCGGTTCGATACAAAATGTGATGAAGCATTGCTTCACTCTGGGAATGTGACAGACGCCACACGCACTGCGTTGCTACATTGCCAGTCAAACTCTCATTCAAGGTGCTAGTCAGATGAGAGCTGACACATCATTGCCCAACAGTCTAATCTATCAGTCCATGGAATGAAAATTAAGTTTGTGATATTGACTGACTCTCAAAAAAATCAGGCAGGGAACTTTATTGCCAGACCTCGTCTTACAGGTGCACAGTTGACGCCAACAGAAAATATATGAACAAAGAATTAAAATATCAAAATGATCTCTCTATGTTCAAGCTACGAAGATCAGTTTGAAATAGTCTCGCATGTTGTGTTCCAGTCGGAAAGCTTTTTCTCAGCGTTCAGTTGATTTACGCCGAAAAATCACGTCGTGCTAATACTTTTGAGCGCTACTGCATATGAACTCCAATTTTGCACATTATCAGGGTATCACAGGTGGGTTATTCGTGCATGTACAATGGGAAAAGAAGTTTCCATATGAAAGAAGTTGTGCATCTGCAAATTTCTGTCTCCGATATTGACAAGGAGGATTTATGTTAAGTGGTGTTTTCAAATATATTTCAATTTGTATGAATTTGATCAAGAATGCGTTCAGGGTTACAGTTCTAAACTTCGCTTAACTTCATGTTTTCATTTTTAATGCTACTTGGTAGCACAAGGCGTTGATTCCAAGTTTAAAAGGTGTAAATTGAATTAATCACTGTTGACAGTATGTACCTCCTGTTACATCAGTATTGCTTCGGCGTTGGTCCCCGTTTAGGAACCCACATTGAAACAGCATTGATACAGTACTACTCTATTCACAATGGAAGTGTCCACATTCAATGGATCTTGATTCATCAGATTCTCCTACAGAACAGATTCCTTGTGTGTTTTGTCTGCAGTGGAATATGTTTAAATGTATACTCCTTATGGGTTGGCAAAATGCTTCTTCCATTCTGCCAAAAATAAAAAATATATACATATTTCGAATGTGTCTGACATGGTCGAGTTTTCTTAAGACATACGGAATATTGAGGAAAAATAGAATTTGCTCACGAATCATGAAAATTACTGCATATTTTCAGCTAATAATTCAATTTACTCACTTGACATGTTTAGATCTGGGCATTTTTCTTCATGAAAACCATTACTGTTTCAGAGTAACATGTCATTTAAAGAAAGATGAGGAGGTCGTAAATAAGTGGCCACATGTAAAGAGTCCTGACCAGCAGAGACAAAAGAATGACATAAGACACTGAGGAGTTAAGAGCCCACCTTCATTGACTGGGTACTTTATCATATATAACATTTGAATAATGCTTGATTTACAAATATTACTTTTGAGCAATAAAGAGGGATCTGGATATATCAACACACTGAACCTTTCCCCTTATTTCCATTGTAGACTCTGAGCAATCCAACGATTCATTTTTGCCTCCATAATATGTTTTATTGGAAACTTACGAATTGGGAATAATTTGCGGAAATCTGGAAATCAGGCAACTGTTGTACTTCACGTTGACACCTAAGCACCTTTTATTCCTATGAATTTAAAATTCATGCTCATATACATATTTCTCAGCTGCTAAATTAACCAAAACCTTTTAACTTCGAAATTTCTGGAAACAAAAAGAACATGCAGCTAGATCATAATTGCGAGTCATATCAAGTAAATTAGTAGAGAAAGATGAAAATCCAAAAACCTTTTGACGATTTAGTTTTACTGAAACCTCCTTGGATGACGACTGATATTTCAGTGCATAACCGTGAAAGGGTTAAATGAATTTACAGGGTTTAACGCTTGGTATGGCTGGAGGAGGTAACGAAGACAACTCTCTTCCACGAGTCACAGCAGCTGAAGCTGGGGATTTGAAAGGAAAAATTACATTTTAGATATTATTCCACGTGAGCACGTTCCTTGCAAGAAGAGCCACTCATAGGGGCATTGATAATTGATTTGACATGAATCGAGGGAGGTTGAGGTGCAACTGATGAGCTGTTTATGTTCTTCATAATGGAGCCACATTCATTTGATTGAAATACCTTTTAATGCTACGCAGGGATCGCCCGCGTGGCAATAAGAGAACGGAATTACATTGGTTCGCCTTGCCTTTCTTATGATTGGGAATAGACTTGTTCTTTTGTTTGCGAAGTCTATCTCTGCCGTTTCACGTTTTCTTCTTTGGTCATTGATCTACCGAGCTGGTTGAAGACGAACACACTTGTCCTTAAATGTATTCTGCAGACAAATAATTGATCACAATGATTGGATCCAATCTGCTAGAGTCACAACATCCCTGTAATTAGAGAATGTGATTAGATAAGTATAATGGTGTAGCATTTAAAACCATATCGGATCTGTCTTGGTAGACTCATATGTGATTATGGAAAATTGAAACGTATGACATCGACCGCCACCACGGACCACAGTAGATTTCATTATATACAGTATATTGTTTCAATTATTCAGAGGTTTTACCAACGGAATCATGCTCAAGAAGCCGGAGTCCTCATCCCTTTCTTCCGTAACTCAATAACATTGTTCTCTTTTTTGAATCGAGAGCAGATGGATTGCATTTTTACGTTGATGTCAAAGAGGCAACATGCCTCCCAAGTTTGAACGTTGGAAAAAAATCTGATGGCAACAAGGCTGGGAAATTGTAAGAAACCGTTTACTCGCCCCCTCAGTCTAACGTGATCATGATTTTGTGAGCACCCCAACCAGATGCCTCACATACATTGCGCTCACCGAAGGAAGAACGCTACAAACGTTTTGAAAACATACAATGAGGATATTCATCTTGATATGATGCTGCATCATGGAGATAGAGAACAGCGTGTCAGTTTCTTCACTCCCTCTAGTTTGTTTCTCACACTTTCATCCAATCTGTCACGGAATGGCGATTATGAATTATTATATATACTGGCCCCATAAAACTGGCAGTTAAAAAATGTGGGAGATTACCATCTTTTGTACCGAATGTTCGTTCTACTTTTGCAATTATCCATTCAATATGTAATGGTTCTTATTTTCACATAAGTAACATTCCAGACTCTTGAAACGAGCAGGGGTTCGATACTCACATCTGCATGAACTTCTTATTTGTAGAAAACACCCTATATTCGACTCAGTTTCAACGCAAGGTTCAACTTTTTACATGGCTGGGACCGTAAATATTCAATAACGTTCGGAAATACTTACCTTGGTTCAGGATGTCGGCAAGATTGACATGACCCCTTCGGCGAAGGATTGCAATGAAAGTTGGGAACGCATCGTCCCCCCTTTTGGGCAGGTGTTCCTGAAGAAACCATACTTTATCCATCGTGCCTTTTTTAACAATGTCAAAATACTCGTGGTGGCGAATAATATTCTCTGCCATCAGATCGTGAAGGACATCATCAATGTTGATGAACTGCAGCTGTTCTGAGTGACGAGCGAGGACGCGGGCGACATCCCCCATGACTTGTCCCGAGTCTGAGGGGGGAACGAAATGAGAGGAGAGTGACCCAGGCATTTCCGCGACTGCAAGTCCATATCCATAACCGAGGAAAAGAGAAAATAGACCCTCCTATGACAAATCGCGGAGAATCCGAGTGAGGCAATATCACCTGACTTCAGGGAGTATTCTACGTGATGTTAGTCATCAATACCAAGCAGTACTGTTCTATCTATCTTATATTTCCTTATCAATGGCTGTGAAGGATGTCAGCTAAGCAATTCCACATTTAGCCTCGAAGGACTGGTGTGGAGTAGCAACAATCACTGCTCAACCTTTTTCAGCCATTTTTCGCCGAAGCCCCTGTAGGAATTTTAATTAACATTCATATAAGCAAAACAGATTTTACCCTAATTCGGGAATTCCACGTTATGGGTATGAATCCATCTACATATTTAAGTTGGGAAACTTAGATTTTATTATGAGAAACATGAAATTACTTTCTCAGGCTATGATTCACACTCCGGATATTTGTAGCGCACAAAGGTTCTGTTATCAGGAGACTCTTCCTGGAAGCCATATTTTCCAATGCAGCACTATCAGGATGGTTAGCGAACATAGTTGTTCTAAAAAGGGGACTTTCGCTTGTTTGGGCAGGGAGACAGAGGAACAAAGCTGGCTATTGTACAGTATATAGTATGGAGAGAATTGACATTATTCTTATTATGCAGTAATTCAAATAGCGGTTTTTGTATTGAACGTTATGCATCGGCGGAAGCGATAACATTTCTATGACTGATGCCCAATTTTTCTCAAATAACTATTAGTTTTTTATTTTTACAAAATTTACTTTTCAATTAAATTTCACCATGCCCTCATAATGTTTCTAAGGTGAACATTTCGTGAACTAAGATAGAGAACCTCGGAACTAACTTATAATGAGAGGGTAGTTTGTACTGTATCTATCACGCTTCGGGCTGATGCAGAGATGCACGCATGCTTATCGTCATTAGGGCTCACTATTAAAATAAGTGAGCTAGAGGGGGGCAGAGAAGTGCTGAATGCCGTAAAAAAAATGGGAATGGCCTGTCGCCTAACCTGAAATACTGGTGCCCGGGTCGGGTCCCTTGCACCCCCGCCCTTGCGTGTGCCTCTGGGTGGATTATACGCACGATCGGGCTTTTGAGGCAGAACCTACGATGCAAGAACCTGATACTTAAGCTATCGCATGCCCATAATTCACAGTCGAAGGAGTACGATTGAATTTCACGATGTATGAAATAACACCTTATATTCGACTTGCCGCGCCAAACAAACGTCACAAGTATACTGCTGCCAATAGATTTGTTGGTTGAAATGAAAGTTTTATCGCCAGGTTTCAGTAATTTATCTTATCTTGCTTGCAAAGAAAGATGGCCACTCATGCTCTTCGCCCCCTCTTCCTCTGAAATGCGTTTTCCTTTTCATTGCAAGTTCTTGCCAAATACTGCCAAGAAGTCCCCACTCCATGAATCTCGCAGTTTTCAAGGGAATTTTTTTTTCCGTCAGGCAAGGTAGACTTCCGAGAAAATGAAAACCCTCAGTGCATTGCATGGTGCCATTAAATCATTCTGGAATCACACAAGAAGTGACATGATCATATGTTTCAAATGCCTGTCTCAAAGACAATTCATCTATTGGCACAGCCATAACCGACGGACTTAGGCCTACATTAGTGAGTTCTGAAGAGAAGGGGTAAGGCTGACGTTGGGGGTGGGGTTGAAGAATGGGAAAGCCACTGAAAAATGGTTTTCACGTTGCTTCTCATGCAAGGAATCATTCAGGGTTTGCAATTCATCGAAAAACCTTTCGTCCTAATCGCGATGTTTCGTCCCGCAATTTTATGCCCATAGAATAAACATGTTATGAGCATTTAATCAGTATCCAGACGATGAATATTATTCGATAATGGATGGATAACCTATAATTTTGGAATCGGGGAACTGCCATGTACTTTGAATTTCTGGGCTTTCAAAGCAAGATAGTGTCATGTGATGTGCTGTGCACATACATGATTTACACGGTTTACGGTTTAATACAGCTGTTTTTCTAGTGGAATTTTGGTGGACTTCTTAGAGGACCATTACAAGTTTATCTAGCAGCATCTAGTCTGTCCAACGTGGAACATACGTTCCTTCAACATCAGAGTGGGTCATTTTTGTCCAAGTTCTTTAGGACATATGAGATAGTATGACCCTTTATTTCAAGAATTGAACACTCACGGCTTAATAGATGTCACGGAAAAGCTGCATGGAAAGTTCAAACCTTCGTTTCAACCGTAATGAAAACTGGATTTTGACATTCTATGATACACTGACGGTTTATTTCTGAATCAGAACACTTTCACTTTTGATGATACACCAAAGAGATACTCAAGCACACGATGAAACTCCTGGAATGAAAGTTGCCCTCGTACTCGGACCTTGCAATGGTTCTTCTTACTGCTGTCGCGTAGTGGGGACTGGCTTCTTTCACTCGGCTCTTCTCCTTCATGCCCTCGCCATCCTCCACTCTGTCACCGAATGACAATAAGGATTTACTTCTTACAGAGCTAAGCTAAAGCAGCTGCCAGATATATGCCGGATGTTTCGTTTTTACATAGTCTTTTCTGTTGCATCTTCGCATTTCTCATATGACTCCGCCCAAAGTTTGATCGTCGGTGCCATTTCTGAGAACCTTCAATCGAAACGAGAAGGGATTCGACTCTCACTCGTGCTTATGTAAGTTATTGTCTTTCATGAAAAATGATCTCTTTCCAACCGAGTTTTAAAAGAAGATTCAGATTCTATCTATATGACAAAATGTTCAAGCGAATTCATAATCATCTTTACACTCACCATTTTCCAACGTTTTGGCTAGCATGGCATAGTCCCGTTGGCGAAGGATTTCAATAAAAGTGGGAAATGCGTTGTCCCCCCTCAGAGGCAGACATTGCTGCAGAAATAATAACTTGTCCTTCGCTCCTTTGTTGACATTTTCGAAGTATTCGTAGTGTTGAATTATCCCTTTGACCCTCAGATCAAGGAAGATAACCTCAAAGTTGATGAACATCAATTCGTCGTTGTGTCGAGCGAGGATGTTGCCGACGACCTCACCCATGACTTGTCACGTGTCTAGAAAGAGGAAAGAAATGAGTTGACTAAAACCTGCTCGTTGTCTCTCCCTATCTGCCCCTGCGAAATTGCAAAGAGTGTCCGTCCTATATGATCTGAGGGAATCACAGCATTATTGAACGTCGCTGTAGGGATGTGGGGCTTTTGTTTTCTTGAATGCATAATTTTCTCATGGCAGTGAGCATCGGCCTACCTTATCTATCCTTGCCAAAGGATTTGAATAATGCCAAATAACCACATGGCCGCGAAGCGACTGAAGCGACTCTTCCTGTGAGGACGAAGCAGCTTCTTTTGCACGGATACGTAGGATCAGCGAGATCTCGAAGCAGAAATTGCTCTTCAGAGATTGGGCGACGTAAGCTAGGGATAATGAGAGTACCGTGGACATCGTCTATTTAAATTTCGCGACAGCTTTCGATGTCGTTCCTAACAAGAGGTTACGGATTAAACTGGCGACGCACGGGATCTAGGGTAGGACGAGCGAGTGGATCAGTAGCTGGTTGACAGGAAGAGAGCAACGAGAAATGGTAAATGGGGAAGCGTCGACCGTGGCCGGTGTCGCAAGTGGGGTCCCTCAAGGCGAGGTCCTGGGACCACTTCTGTTTCTGGTCTACATAAATGATTTGGATCTCGGCGTAAAGGCTATGACAAGTAAACTTGCCGACACACCAAAGTAGGTTTTCTATAAGGGGGGGGGGAGACGGATAGGGCTAGAGCCCTATCCTAGAGCCCTAGAGTCTTTTGGTTTTGGATGTTTGATTTGTGTGTTTTGGAAGAGTGGAGCTAGAAATGACTCATGAGGTTTAATACAAGTAAATGTTAAGTTCTCCACGACGGTCAAAGTAATGGTATGTCTCTCGACGAGGATAACAAGGCAAACGGAGATCTGGATGTTTCTATCGAGGAAGACCTCAGGTTTCCCTCGCACGCGCAAGCGACAGTTGCCAGATGTAACCGGATGCTTGGTTTCATTCGTCGTTCGGTTGCAAGTAAGAACTCACGCGTTGTTCCGTTGTATGCGGCACTGATAAGCCCCCAGTTAGAATATTGCAACCAGTGTTGGAGGCCTTCAAATGAGGGTCAATTGTTGGCGCTCAAGGGGGTACAGAGGAGGGCCACAATAATGATTAAGGAGGTTAGGGGACTTCCGTACGAGAAGTGTTTGGATGTGCTGGGTCTGTACCCGCTTGAGAGAAGGTTAAGGAGGGGCGATCTCATCCAGGCTCTCAAGATAATGAAAGCAATAGATAATGTAGAGTGTTTTAGGCTCTTCCAGTTCGATGGTAGCAAGAGAACGAGTGGTAATCAACTTAAGCTGCGTAAACTGCAGGTGCGGCTCAGTAACTTTTTTACTTGCAGAGTGGAATGCGTTAGACGCCGACGTAGTGGCTGCCCCTTCCATGACTACTTTTTTAAGAAGAAAATATATGCTTTTATTGACAAGAAAGAAGGTGGGCAATGTTGGCTTAAAGGACAAGGCGATAAGCAACTAGGATATGCTAACACAAAAATTATTAAGATACAAAATATTTAGCTTTAGGAGGGGTAGGCCTACCCTAAAATTAAGGAATGCTCGACCTAGACACTTAGAATCCCAATTGCTGTTATCGCCCCTTGATATCACTGAACAACCTTGAACCTTGAACATTGATTCCGAGTCATGACGGTTGTCGAGATAATAAAACCCACTGTCAAGGATCTTTTCTGGATTTCTTGTTTCCCCTCTTCTACAGGGTGTTGCAAAAGAAACAAAAGACTTTAAACTTTTGCCGCATATCCTTGCTGTACGAGTATAGCTACTCTCACAGAGCTTGCAATGTGAATATTCTGATATGTTGCCAACAGACTCAGAAAACTCATCAATATGTGTCGAGCCAAAGCAATATATCTATTTGGTAGAAATCTGAAACCTGATGGCAAGGGGTTCATTATAAATGACTAGACGTGCGACATATATTCCGACATAAGCTGAGGAAAACCCCATGCAAATGTTAAGCATAGCGTATTCATACTAGTCTTATTCGTCAAAAAATGGAAATCAGCTCATAAAAATTATTTTAAGAAAGGCCAGCGCAAAGAAATAGTTGTAATAGTAGTTCATCGAGGCCAAGACTATGGAGCAAGATAGCCAAGGTGTTCTTATCTGCTCCAAACTCTGCATATTTGCTCCATTGTCATTTTCTGCCTCCTTTCCTTCAAATACCCATATATCTGTATCTATACGACTAATTGCAATGAAACCTAGATAATCTGTTGGAATCATATCCAAATACGCTTTTATAATTTTATGGGGAATTTCTCATGCAGTCATGATGATGTATGTGTCAGAATTCCTCAGTTTTCTTTTCTGCACTCTGTGTTCTCTATCAGGTTTGCTCGCGATTGCGATATCTATGATATGGGAGGAATTTTCCTGCCTGGCATGAGACGCAGCCTTTGAAGTAGGCCTATTCTACAGGGTGGAGAGAAGTGACGAACATTTGTTGAATTGACCGCTTAGAGTTTGCATTTGAAAGTTATTTATGCGACGAAGGTGCATTTTACAACTATTGGATCTGCATTGGCACACGTAGACCCCTAATGTCGGTGAAAGCAATCGCAATTGTCTCTTTCCTGTTCATCTGTCTATAACCAATTTGTATATCTCTTTTTTTTTCTTCCCCTATGACTCTCGCTCTTCGTGATTTTAGGGTGAATATTTTGTGAACTCAGGCAATATAGATAACATTTTATTTTAAGCGGTGGTAATTTCAACTATATTAGTCGGACATTGAATGAGTGATTCATCCAAATCGCTTAATACAACTGCATTCATATGTGCTGTATAACCCCTGCAGGATATTGCAAGAAAATCCCAGTCGTGAGTATGAACGCCCTTGTCTCTCTCTGGGAACAACATAGGATTTTTCTTTACCTTTTCTCAGTGGAACAGGAGCGCTGAAATTACCGAAAATGCAGATACGTCAGGTAACTGATAATATGTAATGGACTGGTTTTTCTCTTTCACGCCACGAGCACAGAACTGCCATGCATTTTGAGACGACATTTTTAATCTCTGAGATAATGTACTTGTATCTTATCTGGATTTTCTCCGATGAACAGAAAAAATAAGTGGTGATAGCCTTGTGTAGAACCAGGAGAGCGGTTGGGGGAACTGCAATTCCCCCACCGCCTCTAGAAAATTGGAAGCCTCCATTTCGAGCCGCCATTGAAATCATAGAAGCCAGAAATTTTAAAAATATCTTTGGTCGCAACAAACCCATAATCATGCCCCCACCTTTCCAAAGATAATCTGAGAATTTTCTAGATCTGCTTCTACAGTCTATCCCCGAGAGATCCTTCAAAACATGAACATATTTCACTTGAAATTATTGCCAACTGCCAGTCAGGAATAATAAACCAACTACCTGTGTCATCAATACCGTCAATTAAAAAACGATGGTTTTTATTCACTCGCAATTCATGAAGCAGAAGTACTTAATCAAATGCCGGTTAAGAAATATGAGGATGACCTCAATCCACTTCATCATGTATTCATTCAGAATCGCGCCAACAGCCAGAACATCTGATACAAATACGTATTTACATCATATGTTGGACCAAGAGAACGATATGAGCAGTCGTACAGTCCATGCTTCATATGCATGGATGTAGGTGTTGCAGGTGTTGCAGGTGTTACCCGCCTTACCCTAAACGATAAACCAGAGAGATGCAATAGTGGGAGTGAACTGCTCACTTACTGTATATCGATTATAAAAAATTGAAACAATTAATAGGTATGTATCATGTGCAGTCTGTGGGTCGTGAGGATTCATAAATTCTTAGGATGTAATGGGTAGATATCCTTGCATAATTTTCCCTGAAGGGCGCCTTTTCCAGTAACCCTTCAAGCTCGAATATTGGTCCGCATTTTTTGAAATACTAATCAGAGTAATAATGAATTATGTGACGCGACAATTCCTTGATACCGAGATCGTTATGGGTAATTGACAAAGAAACATACTTCACTGGAATCCTAAGAGACGCATGAAGAGCTGTATTTCACAGGTAGTCACTATGTAGCAACTATCCTTTCATGTGAAGTTGATCTTTGCTGTTGGGAACGGGAATTTTCTGTATTTAGCAATTCTATCGAAAGAGTACGGAAAAGAGAGCGAAGCCTGCGATGGCAGACTGTTTATTCTACCCACGAGTTTCCAGATTCGCAAATATTCAATACATAATGTTTTAATATGACTATATTTCATAACCGGAGGTCCGAAGGTTAAAGCGTGTGCGATCCTGGCTGCTAGCGAGGCCAAGTGACAAATATGTTTGTGAGACAGCTCTACTGGCCAGACGCTTCGAGATATGAACGCAGGATAATAACATACATCTTTCTCATCATCTGCGAGTGTCCCTTTGCGAAATAATTTCAAGATGGGCAACAGGAGAAGGGGAAAACTTTCACCGAAATTCGAATTTATGCTCTGGTATTTCCATCGTCAGGATGGACGAGGAGACGAGAGTTATCGCGGGAATCATCAGAGTACGGTGGCATCGCTCAACGCATTTTCCTTGTGGGGTTTCCATCGCTCAAAGTGCCCAATTGCGTAATTGCAGAATGACGGGCAATTCCGTCACGGCACGAATCACCATCACTTCTTTAGAAGACGTTCGCGAACAACGCGAGGAACCCAACCAGCGCGAGAGTTCTTGGCGTTTCTCCCTCGTCTTGTAGGATGGACCTAGGTGCATCATCATAATTCAAAGTGGAGGACCACATTGGTCCAGGAATCTAGGGCCTACGTTTAAACATATAACATGTGTGATTCTTGTCGCTACCTAAGTCGAACGAAATCTGATCATGCGTGACAGCTCTACAGGTCAGACCAGCTGTCCAGACCAGACTGGGAAACAGTCATATTCACTCCTCTTTTGATGCAAACTGTATTTACTTGTGCGCACCACCGGGTGTCCCTCATGCTTAAAGTGCGAAGTGATAATAAAATTATCACTTCGGAAATCACACTTTCTAATGATTCCCATATAACCCTTTAGGAACGTGGTTTTACTCGTAGATTCCCGTAGGAATCACTTGGGATTCGTATGCGATTCTCCAAGCAAGAAAAAGCTACGTTTCAATATAATTTTGCCATCAAGCTCAATGTTTCCGAGGAGGTATGGATATGACGTGCCTAACTTGAAAATTAATTGCGTCATGACATCATGCAATATCACACATTTCCAGCAGTTTGGTACATAGACAAGCGTTCCGCACTACCCTAACGACTTCTTCTTCATATATTAATACATTGACTATTTTACTTTGTAAAGGACACTTCACCTGGGAGGCCAGTTGTTCATGGGGATGCAGATGTAGACCGTTGAACATGTGATGGTGTATTCCAGCTTGAAGTTTGTCACCGACGTGCCATCGCTATGAGCGAAGAGTCTTCACCTCCAAGCTCCTCTGCCTCAAGGTTCCCACTTCTTTTTTTCTCAAGGATAGCCGGAGAAATATTTACTCTCAGAGAAGTGAGATAAACAGAAGGCTTCCCGAACGAAGCCTCATCATGAAGCCCCTACGAAGAAACGCAATCACAACCACAGATTTGAATTCGTCTTGAATGTACGTCACTTTGTCTTTCTCGCAATTGAGTCATAGAATAGCGGACATCACAATCTTTCTTTTTATGACTACTTCTCATCCAGAGATTTAGCATTTTGTCATGTCTAAGCGTCTCCCTTCACACCGTTTAAAAAAATTTTTTCGTCATATTTTATTTGCAAAAAAATATTGAAAGTGTTCAATCGTGCTCGCAGATGTGACATTTCTCACATAATTTCCCTTTTGTCATAAAATTCATAGACATGTTATGCAGACTCAATATTAAAAAGTTTCGATTCGAAATGAGCAGCTTTTCTCTAATAAGATTCCTGCAAGTAATAAACGAAAAAAACCCACATACCTTCGGTTTCGCCAGGATGTCAGTAGTTTTGCGTATGGACGGGGATGATCTTTTCTCGTATGAGGAAGAGACATCGCAAAACTATGAAATTACCCATACGGGTCTGCGAAAAGTCCAAAGCACCGCCCAGAATTTCGGACAGTCTGGGGGGAAAGGACTTGGGAAGAAATGAGATCAGTGCCGTTAGTTCGAAGGAAGATTTCGAGGTGATTTCTCAAAGGTGAAATTGAACTACTGTAGCAGAATGGCTTTCTTTCCCTCACAATCGGATCCCCAGCTTCTGACTGCTAGGAGCTGAACATATTTGTCAGCATTATCTCAGAGTTCATAAAAGAACATTCAGGCATGCAGATTGTAGCGATCGAATGAGTTGAACTTTGTCCATATGATTGACGGGTATGACAGGGAACGAACTTGAAGCCTCACTTTTTATTTAGACAAATCTGATGAGGCCAACCCGCAAGAATTTGGCTCAACACTTGGGTGATGTCGGTCGAATATGGTGGATAGCAACACTTCCCGTGTGTACTGTATTAATAATTCAGTAATTTAGATACAATTTGCGAAGTCCGTGGAAGTTACTTCCAATTGCAAAAATGAAATAATTTAAACTTAATTTGACCCTGTTTGTAGAGACGCAACATTCATCTGACCCGAGAAAAAGTAATCGTTTCGTTTTAAATAGTTCCTCCATGTTGTTAATATAACCTTCTCAAACAGTATTCCGAGTACGTACTCGCAGTCCGAGTTATCCAGCGGTGGTACCCTATATCCATCCTATCTCCTAGGCATGTAGTTACACAATATTGGGGAGTTTCTTGGAACACGGGCTCTTATTCTCAGTGAGATGTCAAGACTTCCTGCTACATGTAAAAATGTACTGAGAGGAAGGGATTTATATTTTCCTGGAAATGCTCTGAAATGTACTGCAATGGTTGCGGGTGTTCAATTGCACATCTAAACACGTTCTGGCAGTGAAGTTTTCTAGAAATAATTTGATACCCATTTTACGTCAGTCTACTGGAATGACTGCAACAATTGCTGACCGAAACGTGGTATATGGCTGGTAAATTGATCTCTCTACTATTGAAGGTTTTGTTTGCTGGGCATATAGTTCAATAACAGGACCCTCAATGGAAATGCCACGATAAACACGGTAATATGTAATTACATATTGTCCTATTTTCGGCTCTATTCCGGAATGAGTCAATTAATTGACTATTGCGGCATTTAGCTTATAAGTGAGAGGAAGGTCAAAAGAAATAACGATGCAGCACAAGGACACTGTTCTTTCCCTTTCAGCTCAAATACACGTATTTTCTTCATTCGCCTAGTATTACTATTTGTTCCCAAGTAATACATTTTTTACCGAGTTGCCGCGCCAGAGGACGTATGCCCTACATTTCCAATTCAATCTGATCTTGGTGAGTAGTCCGCATAATGATCTGCTACTGCATGAGTTTGCTAGTTATTATATGCGTTCTCATCTTCAGTACTGTTTTTTTTTTAATGTACTGGAAGTAACGAGAGAATCATATCTCAAAAAGACTACCATTGGAACACATCAGATGTTAACCCTGGTAATGATGGCTTCGCTCCCCATCCTATTCTTTGGGGCGTCTCTCCCATTCCTAGTCCTCTTGGCGTTGCTCCACTCTTGGTTATAGCGATGGCACCACCCCTTCCTCGTCCTCGTGGCGCCGCTCCCCTTCCTGCTCCTTAGGGTGCGATTCCCCCTCGTCCTGGCGGCGTCTCTCCTTTTCCTGGTGGCAAGACTCCCTATCCTCATCCTGGGGGCATCACTCCCCCACAAAACAAAATTACTTAAATAACAGCGTTGAACTTCTAAACCTCACATTTCAACCGTAATGAGAACTGGACCATCCACTTCTATAATACACACAGTTTATTCCTGAATTCACATTTATATTCACTATTGAAGATACGCCAAAGAGGTAACCTATCTCTGAAGCACACGATGACATTTCAGGAACGATAGTTTTCCTGGCTCTCGGACCTCATGATGGAGATGTTCCTCTTATTGCAGTCACATAATAGGGACGGGCTTCTTTCACACGGCTCTCCTCCCCCCTGCTTTCTTCCACTCTGTCATGGAATGCCAATTAAGGACTAATCCATAGGAGCCTCTTTTGAAACAGAAAAATAAACATTGGCAAATGATTCTCCTCTACATTGTATCTTTTGTTGCGCCTGTGAAGTTATTAAATAATTTGACCCAAACGTTGAACGTGGGTGTCATTCCTGAAAGCCTAGAATCGAAAAGAGAAGGGATTCTACTTTCACGCATGTCTTGGCAAGTTGCTACCTCTCCTCTCTACCTCTGTTCCCAACTCAGTTTCAAAACAATGAACCCTATGAGAGAGCGTTCTTTGGATTTCAAATTTTTTTTTAATTCTCACCGTTGTCCAACGTGTCGGCAAGCTTGGCATGATTTCGGTGGCGAAGGATTTCAAGGAAAGTGGGGAATGCGTCGTCTCCTCTATGAGGCAGATGTTCTTGAAGGAACAGCAGTTTTTCCCTCGTTCCTTTGTATACAATGCCGAAATACTCGTGGTGCTTGATGATCCCCTTGACCCTCAAGTCAACCAAGATGACCTCAAAATTGATGAACTGCAATTCATCCGAGTATTGAGCGAGGATGTTGGCGACGACGTCGGCCATGACTTTTAACGAACCAGGAGAGAGGAACAACCCGAGATCACTCAGATCCTCTCAACTTCTCTCCAAATCTGCAACTGTGCCAATGCATGTATGCTCTTCAGCTTTATTTAAGTCACAAAAATATTTAAAGTATGCTGACGAATTTCTTAGTCGTGAAGATGCTACGTTGCACTCATAGTCATAACAAAATTATTTTCATCCCCTTCATGGAGTTTTTGTAGTAACCATCTTCGTACCACTGCAACTTCAAACTTGTATATGAAATGAACGTATTACATGCTAAGGACAGTCATATTCGAATTAGGCTTTCATGCATTTCTGGAATCATGCAAGTTGTACCAACATTTCTAGCAATAGTCAGATAAATATAATGTTATCGAAGAACATGCCTGATAAACCTTCTCGTAGTTTCCTGTCTGCATTGATTACTTCATTAGCCCATTTTGAGATCAGTTCATGAAAGTAATTAGAAAATGACCAGGCAAAAGAATGAATAGAAGAGAAGTTTATTGTGGGCAGGATGATATGGAAGAAGAGTGCGAAGGCGTTTCTTCCATTCCACTTTCAGCTCGGGTTCTTTTCAATTGTCAATTACTACTTTGCTCTGAATTGAGACTCTTAGGTTTGATTCGTTAAGACAAATGTAGGGAGATCTTTGAAGATCCGTTAGAATAATGTATAATAAGAAAAATGTAATATTCGTAATAACTGTTCAATTGTTAGGTGATAAATATGGATCGTAACACCTCAACGTCATCCCACTATCATCTATTTTTATTGGGCTGGTTGTCTTGTGATAGACGGAAAGTTTTTTTGCTGGGCAAGGTACGCTGTATTGGAAGTAGGCATATGTCGCAGAGTGGAGAGAATTGAAAGTTTTCAAATATGCATGCGCCTGGTTTGGATTTGGAAATCATGTTTACTACGAAAATGCGTTTCACTACTATTGGATCTGGTTCGGTTTCCCATATCAATAAATGTGATGGGATTCCTCTTCCGCCCTTTCATCTGACTCTCAATCACGCGTATCTAGTAATTTCATTATCTTCCACGTTGACGCTGTCCTGAAGTGTTCTCTTGTTTGCAAATTTATGCGAAAATCTTGTGACACTTCAATGGATACAAGAATATTGATTCTAACAGTTTCAAATGATAGCTGTTAGTAGGAACACTTTCGACTTTGGGAGAAGAATATGACATTTACCTTACCTTTGCTAAGTCTAAGAGAAGAATTGAAATTCACGAGAATTCACGAGAGAATGCATCGAAGAAACGGAATATGTTGGACTCGTTTTTCCCAATTGAGTGCGAAGGAAAGTACTCTCATGCGTTCGCTGATCGAGAAGAATATCTTATCTCGGAGGTACCGTCATTATGTATTATCTCGTTTTTCTCCGAAAAAAAAAAGAAATAGAGGGTAAGGTGATTTTCTGGAGGCGAGAGTAGTAATGGAACTCAAGCTCCCTGTCTTTAAACAATTAGAATCTTCTTTCCCTCTTGAGGTGCTACAACTCCATTGAAAAGCAGTCCCCGTGGTCTGGATTTCGAGTGAAGGGCAGCATGATAACGAAATCGACAGCCGCATCTCCAGGGCTTCTGTGGTGGTTTTGCGGGAACATTAGCTAACCACGGTTGCCAGATAGGATGTTCCTAAGAAAGCTAAATTCTCGGTTTTAAAAGCGTTTTGTCCCCACTCTCAACTATGATCATGAACTTTAGGTGATGTCCGAAAGAACTAGATCGAGGATACAAGCTACTATAATGAGGTTCTTCAGCTGGGTGATTGGCGTGGCCAATCACCCAGCTCGGATCGGATCCGATCGGATCCTGATCGGATGCGGAACTCTGTCATCTGGGAGAGCCTCCATGTCGAGCAGCTGCCTCTCAGGATCGAGAGGCCTCAGGTCAGATGGTTTGGACACGTGTGCCACATACCACCTAAGAGACTTCAAAAAGGAGTTCACCAAGCCAAGATAACCGCAAAAGACCTTTCGGCTAACTTCGTACAATGTGAAGCGAACACGTCGTTTGGGTTGTCACGAGAGGCTCGGCATTCAACCAGCTGAGCTTGAGTTTGTTGCTCAGGGTCGAGATCATTGGAAGACGTTCTTGGGCATACTCGAAACGCGAGCGCATTAAGTGGGGAAGATAAAAAAATGTATGAATGTATGATCACCGTCAACGGCGCACAGGACATGACAGGAATGGAGGACCTCGTCAGATCGTTTTGTTAAAGAATTCATATGTCTTCCTCTGTAGTGTCTGTATTGGGAGAGGATCAGGGACCTCAAGGAGAACGAAGATAATTCCAGCGTACGAGGTACTGATTTGCTCGATTGGGTACTTTTAGCGTCATCTAGCGACAATGATGTGAAGCTTTGTTGTTTTGAGCCACTGTCAGATGGATAGCACAATCAAGTTGAAGAAAAACGCCTCTTTAAAGTTCAACGAACGTCCATCAAGAACGTCATGTATTTCTGATCAAACGGCACCTTACTGTAATTGAGCGTCCAAAAGCTTGTCCAAAATCAATGAACCTTGAATGCCAAAGAACCTCTTTGAGCCAGGGTTGAGTGTCCTCCTGAACATTCTTGTTTTACTTGGGCAGCTTTTAAGGGTATGCAGTCCCCTCCCTGAAAAACGAACTGGGACCGAAGGGTTTCATGAACGTCGGGAAGCCTCTCGTAGCCCATCCAGGTCGTCGGCTTTGGGATCTTGGGTAGGTGCGACAGGTTGAAGTAGGGTTTTAATAGCAGTGAAATTTCGCAAACGAACTCTTACTAGTGCACCATGCAATGCATTTCAGGTTCGAGGGTGCGAGTTGGACATTCCTGCTCATTCCACAGAAACGGGAGATTTCTCAGTGCTGCCTAAATTAAATAGGACAATGCCAAAATAAAATGTATTCTGGCCAAAATTGAATGGGAAAACGGGGTGGTGGGAAGACCGCAGAAACTGAAAAGATCAGTGCGGAATTTGAAAGGACTCATGCCGAATATCAGCGAGAAATCGAGAAATCGGCTGACTGCATTATTTGTTTGCGTTGTCCTGCGAATACATGTTAATACGACGCTGAAAATTTCGATCATGAGTCTTCAAAAATCCTCTGTTCCTAAATTCATTTTTAGTCAATTAATGCTCGTGTTCGATGTAAAACCATTGTCAGCGTATTTTGATGCTACATTGTTGTATTTTGAATAGGCATTTCCTGAATGACATGACGTCTCCAGAGCATCATTCAGTTGGGAAAAGGGGAAATACCGATTTCTCAAATGTATCTTTTTTTTCCAATTTCAACTTCCTATTGCTCAACAAACCCAGCTCAAAAATGACATTTAAGAATCAACCATGCATGAATAGGGAATCTTCAATCAAGTATTCTAGATAGCAGCGAGGAAAAGAAGGTGGATTCTTTCCGGAAAATGCATCTAAAGATAAGCAGACACGCATTCCAATGGAAATTGGAATGCCTCTTCGCTTCCAAGTCATCAGGTTGGGCGAGTAGAAATAAAGCTAGAGGTGTTTGTACTCGTGGCTTGTAAGAGTTGAACTATTGAAAGCTGTCCGGTGTTCCATTATTCTGGTTTTAAGTCCGTCTCAGCTTCTGACGAATCAGAGCAGTCGTTATCATCGTCTCCTCTCGTGGGGCTTTCTCCATTGTGGGTAGGCCATTCTCCCTCAGGAACACCTGGGATCAAGATATTGAATAAGAATATGTTAAGTTGACCATGACAGGTAAGCAAAAAATATGTTATCATTGGTTTGGATGTGCTCGAACAATTATAAGTCACTTAAAATGGATCTTTCCGTCCTGCTCGCAGGATGATTTTTAATAATGATTCAAAAATATTTTAAGTGCCCCCGGCATTGCTTAGTTTCCATGTAAGAGTATTTCCTTTGAATTCAGATTTATTCATTTTTAAAACTCGGTAAACTGTTTCACGCAAAATCTATCATTTTTCCATGACACTATTGTTTGGTTCCAGGCTTAGTGCACAAGACTCGCAACCCGTTCGAGGTTTCCCCACCCCTATCCTCACCGTGCCAACGAATAGTTGCAGTTTTAATGCTCTCTTTCGAAAGAGTAAAACAAACTCCAAAAAAAATATCATGCAAGTAATCACAACTTTAACATGAGGTGTATCTGACTACTCCGTTCAGAGTACGCTGTGGACGGCGCACCTCTAGCGTTAATATCTACGTGGATAGCGAGGAGGGGTTCATCTAAATATGCCGGATGTTGCATTTTTGCATAAACTTGGCAAAAGAACAAATGTGAAAAATAAGGCCTTTCTGTCACATGCAGTTTTAATTTTTCCTTGTTATGACAAGTATTTCAAGGGAAAATCTTGCCAAAAAGAACGATAAATGCGGAACAAACCTTGCAAGATCTCCATAGATTGCACTGTTCTCCTCAGCAGGCGGTATGGAGAATGTTACTGATTTTCTTTTGCTATCTTTTGTCAATTCAGGGGCAAGTTCGCCTTCTGGAAGTTCGGCGTTCGATGTTGTCCAAGGTTGACAGCCATTGTTCGCAGCTTCCCACCCTATGGGGGAAAAGAAAATTGTTTTGTTTGAAAATAAGCATAGGAACACGATCAGTGTGAAAGCAAATAAGAGTCCCTCAGCGCTTGAATGGGAATAACAGTACAAAAGTAAAAAAATCGAAAATCAGATCAATGTGAGTGGGGCTCTTCACCAGACATCCTATTTTAATGTACTTGACTGAACGACGACGATAAAAAAATATCTATTATGATTGGTTTTAAGTTTTGAGTTTCTTTTTCAAGTTCTTATTCAAATTTTGACGCAAAAGATTGAATGTCATTGTTTATTGTAGGCATTTTTAGTCTATTTCTCAAAAAATCGGCCAGGTCATTAAACAGGCTTTCATAAATTCAACGTGATTTACGTTTGAAAATACTCAGAATACGTAAATCCTGAGCATATTTCCTTGAGGGATTTGACCAACCTCTTAATGCTGCAGATTGCGCATTCGGCGTTTTTCCTTCCATTGATTTCCAGCGTATAAGATTCCGAAACTTCGATGGTTTCTTCTGTTTCGCAGCCATGCCGCCTTTTCTAGCTTCTGCCTCGGCAACAGCAGGAGGGCAACTCTTCCTGCATTCCCCCGCTGCACCTTTAGGCTTGTCCCTGAGTCGAACACCTTCATCTACTCTGACAGGAGTTTCCATCGTCCCTTCTATTTCTTCTGTTCTTTCCGATTGTGGGATCTCCGGGAAGTTCTGCATGAGGTAATGGTTTCTTATTGTAACAAAAGAAGTCATCATGCATGAATAGCCATCAACTAGTCACCTGTAGATTCTGCTCCCCAAGGTCTTCTTTATTAACACTTTTATTGGCCAAGTAGGTTCGCCACAGTTTCTGGAAAAGGATCAACTGTCGCCGAAGCTTGCGAAAGCGAATTAAGAAGAAACTTCTCCAGGCGCGAAAACGCCCATGACGCACAGCTGCCAACAAGAAACGCTTTATGACGATAGCTGCTGCTCGCCGACGCTGACACCATCTTCGAATATGCCTTTGTACGATTGCTACATTTCTAAGGATTCGATTTCGTTCTTGCTCCAGGTGTAGGTCGCCGGCAATTTTCAAGAACACTTTACACGTCCCAAGCTGATAATCACCTGACGAACCCAACACATTCTCACAAATTTGTCTTGCCCGCTCGTGTTTATCCTCCTGTTAAGAGGGGTTTCAAATTAGGGAAAGGATTTCCATCATAATCAAAACACAAAAGGAATGAGGCATTTCATGACTAGTTACATTCTTAGAAGGAGGAATAAGGCCGCTGAGACACCAATATCGACCCACAAATTCCTGGAAGGCGTGTCGGATGGGATATCCCGCCTGGCGGATGCGAGCTGTTTCCATCATTCCCAAGTATTTCAGCTGACGACAACAAAGCCCCCGAACAAAGAGCTGCAAGATTCAGCATACGTAAGTCATCTTTTATGGTGAGTCATCACCATGCTACATTTTTTTGGCCTTGTGCTCTTAACGGATCATAGAATATTGTTGCTGAAGAGGTTACTAATTACATTAGCATACAATGCCACTGGGCAGCCTAATCATGTGACTGTGTTTAGCAAGAAGAATTTACCATGTCACCTCTCCTTGATATATTTTATGGCCTTTTTCAGCAATTTTAGGGTGAATATATATATGTATCCTGTTCGGAAGAATACATACCATGGACTTCTTTTGTTCGTTAGGTTTGATGCACCGAACAAAGAAGGGCTGACACAAAGAGAGAGTCTTCATGAGGGATTCCAAACTGGTCCTGAATTGAACGGAAATCGAGGGAGATCGCTTATTATTCTGGGATATTCTGATGATGTCAGCCTGAAATAGATTCCGGAGGAACTTGTTTCCACTCAGTTCGATGAGCTGAATCAGACTGATCGAGAAAGTGTCGCAATTTTTCTCGCAAAAGCCCTGTACATCATAGTATACCTCCCCGGCAAAGTGAGCGATCCCAAAGGAGTTTGTCTTGTGACGTGTGGGCTTCAGATAGCTTTTATCTTTTGAATAGGCAGTGTTGAACTTGGCTAAGAGCGTCTGATCGGTGCCTTTCGGCATCATGCATTCTTCATCCATTAAACTCATGATGTTCATTGGCTTCTTTCCGATCAAATCTAGGCAGTCTTGGTTGTCGACGAAGTCAATGTGGTTCCATTCGATACCTTCCGCATCGTACTCCTCTTGTTCTAGCTTGAATATGTGGTGAAAGAAGAACTGGTGCAGGGTTTCATTAGCAAAATTAATGCACAGCTGCTCAAAACTGGAAAGACAAAATTAAAGTAAATTCGCATGTATTGGAATTATTCATCACGGCCGTTGGTCCCGAACGTATATTATCTCACCTGTTGTGATCGAAATTTTCAAAACCAAAAATATCCAGAAGCCCGATTAACGAGCATGATCCGGCTTCCGGCTGAATGATAGCCGAGTTGATCTTGCCGACAATCCAAACGAAGAGGCGGGCATATATTCCTTTGGCGAGGGCATCTCGGACGTCCACGGCATCGCGGTATGCTAGGTTGGACACCTTCAAGGGAATAGAATCGCCGTGTATTCTGATACCTTTGGTTTGAAGTGAATGTTGAAACTCACCGTGGGTTCGTTTTGGATGATGATGGTTTTGGTTGTAATTCCTTTCACAATGGCCGCTGGTTCAAGATCCACCAGCTTCCCAATCCGTTCAACATGGGTCATGTTCGGGATCTGAGTTGCATCTAGATGATCTGTCAACAAAAAACCAGATCAGCACCATAATCGTAGCATTTTGCCTTTTACGATTTACTCCTCGCTAATGGTCAACCTCATTTGACAAAAGGAAATACGTGACAGCATTTCCCTTCTCCAGAATGATAATAAAATTCCCACAAAACATTATCAATTACAGCTAGTTTTATCGCATACAAAATAATTGTATGGTATGGGTCAAAAGTATTGCAACATGAGCGAACTAGGTTCATGGTTTGCTGTCCCTAAACTGTTTTCCGCTATAACTTAAACAGCTAAAGGACACTCCAACAATACACTTAGTGATATGTAGCTTGTGTAACTCGAGCGAATGCACTACATGATGTCCTCGCAATGCTGACTTTGTTTGGAATGAACATCAAACTACATAAAGGCCCACGAGCTGTCTTTGGATGTTCCGAGCGCAAGCCATTGGCATGGAAATCATAGAGGGAAGTTGATGTCATGACTGTAGCGCACTCAGTCAGATTGAGTCACCGATGGAAGCACCAAAAGTCCAGAGAGAGCCTCTAATCAAGGGCTTCTGCAAGACGTCAAAAAGTCCTTCCTTCCTCAGCAAAAGTGATCATATGCAAAAGCCTTGGGAAAATAGGCATGTCCAGCAATAAAATGACCTCCTGCTCAAAGAATTTGGATCAAAAAGGGTTTTTCGAAGAAACGGTCCTATGCTATCTTAACATTGCGTACCGCTCACGGAGATCTCCTTTTCTGAGTCCTTTTGCCCAGCCTAGTGTCGAAAAAGTCAAAGCCTTGTACAGTAGGCACCGAGCATTAAGCTAAAGTAACTGAGGCTTAGGCCAGAGCTGCGGATCGACATGGTAAAATGACCGGTACGCGATGTGTGGAAATGATAAAAAAAATGTCAAGGCGTAAAAGGGGCAACAAAGCTCCTTCTTATGGACGCCATGAAGAAGAAGCATCTGAAGTTTGCTGTGGAGTACAAAAACTGGACTAGTGAAGACTGAGAACGTGATGTTTGGTCAGATGAGATTGTGCTTCATCTTTTCCTGCTATTCAACCCACAGTGTGACAGGATCTGGTGCAAAAAACTGCACATTTTTCCTTCCCGTCCCCACAGTCAGGAAACCATTGAGGATTTTTAGGTGGGGGATGTTCTCTCATCCGGCATGCATGGGAGTTGCATATGATTCCACCAAAAAAGTTTATGAGCACAATTTAGTCTCTGGAGAATATCCTCCAAAAGCACGGACTTGATGCCTATAACAAGATGACCACAGGAGGATCAATTCTGGAGCAGAACTTGCTTGAAAAGTTCAGAGGCTATATTCATGCATGACAATGCCCCTTGTCATGCCTCCAAAGCCACTACTGCCTGGTGTCAAAAGAACCTGCCAGCACTTTGGGGGACGGATCAGTTACAAGGCGCAGCCCTGATCTAAATCCCATTGGCCTAAATCTCATTGAAAATGCCTAGCAGATTTCAAGGAAGAGGTCAAGATGAACCATGCCACAAGCTGCAAACAGCTCGTCCTGAAACTGAGAAATGCCCGGGGGGAAATCTTGGATGCATTCATTAGCAAAATTGTAGTAAGAAGTATGCCTCAGCAAATGCAGTTGGTTATCTACGTATATGAAGGGAAATCACAGTAGCAAGGGAATTAGTTCCATCACACTCTTTGGCGTGTTATAATATAAATTTTTCAGTGCTGCAATACTTTTGACCCAAAATGTACTTCCAGACAATGGATTATTGCAATGTTATGCATTTCTAGTATTTAAAAAGATATAAACGCAAAAATCCGTTCCTGATCATGTCGTATTCGTATTCATGTCTTATTTTATTTGTGTGCATCAGTTGCATCACGTCAGATATGTAGGTATGCAACGAACCGATGGTGTGTGCCTCCATCTCGATATTACCCATGTGGAGAATGACAGCCAAGACTTTTAGGATGTCTGAGATCTCAGAGTCAGAAAATACGAGTTCCTTCATGGCCGATCGAATGTCAGAGAAGTTGGGTCTGTCATCTCGTCCATCGTATTTCGCGGTGCTACCTTCAGTTAGATATTTGTAACTTGACGCATCGACAAGGTCCAGACGTTGTTTATCGCCAGCATCCAATCCGTCCAGCAGAGAGTAGAAAATGTGGAAGCTTCTCTCTTCGTTAGCCTGGGACACGATCCGACTTTTCTCCAGGAGATACTGCTTGATTTGCGCGCCCACTATTGCGCCATCGGGATTAAAGTGGATTTCGGTATACTTGCCAAAACGGGATGAGTTGTCGTTTCGGATTGTCTTCGCGTTCCCGAATGCCTCTAGGATGGGATTGGCTGCCAAAACCTGCTGCTCAATCTGGGAATGTCTGCCAGAGATGGCTGCCAAATATTGAAGGGTAAGCTTTGTGTTTTCGGTTTTTCCTGCTCCTGACTCTCCACTGTAGGGAAAAAAATGTGGAAATATAGTAGACATCACCTGAAAGGTTAAGTAGGTGGGTGGATTTAATCACTTTAAAAATATACGTAATCATTCTCCTGGCAGTCTGAAATCATGTGTTTCATCAACCATTTCGCTGCGAAGTTCTACTGCTGAACTGTGCCTCATACCCTTCGATTGTTATGTTAGACAATAGTCTTCATCCAGGAACACTTTTGTTCAGTCGCTGAGACGTTCGACTTCATTCCCTTAATCTGTAGCACAGACAAGTCAGTTTGCTCGAAATATCAATGCATACTGAAATCAGTTTCAATGTCTTGGAGCTGAACTCAATGGCAAACAATGAAATATGTAGCGATGTGGTTAACTGGCACCTCAGTAAATACCATTGTGAAAACTGAAACTGCTCAAAATTCCAAGCTGCAGGCCAATGAGTCCCATGGGTTTCTATAGGGTATTGTACCTCATTTATTCTGTTGGATGAGGATGTTTTTCACTTCAAATTAGCGATTGACGAAAAGGAAATCAACAAAGCCCAAGGAAGTTCATATAACCTGATGACGATGCATTGATCTTGGCCGTCTCTTCTCATGTGAGTGTAGCAATTGTCCGCAATGGCGAATATGTGTGGAGGAAGCTCCCCGAGATTCCGATCCTGGTACAGCTTGATCCTTTCCGCTGTGTAAATGGGGAGGCACTGATACGGGTTCACCGCAACTAGAATGCTTCCTGTATATGTCTGTCGAGATCCGACAAAAAGAATAGATTTTCATATCGGGCCGGATATCCAAGGAATCACAAGAACTTGAATCGTGAAGATATCGTGCAAAGAGTAAATTTTAATGGAATATACGAAAACAAAATCAGATATGTATTACATTCACATTAAAGAAAGGGTATTTACATATATGAGTTTATTCTTATATCGTATGAAGAGGTTTCGAAGGATGCTGGCCTCGTCAAGTTCCCCGAGCGAGATCATGTCATCCATTCCTTCAATGGAGGTCGAGTTCATCACCTTCAATATCCGACTCAGGGCCACCGATTGCCACTGTAACACAGAGATTGCTTATGATCGGGAGCGAGGGGACTTTTGGCAGAGACGTAATTAAATTTGCCTTTTAAATAAAGACATCAAGAAAATATATTTGATTAAAGATCCATGTTGTTATACATGAGACATCCGAACCTTGAGGGAAAACATGAGGGAAAAACCTTAAAGGATCATGCCCACAAAAACAATAATACAAAAGTCCTTGGCGTAAAACATTTCAATGAAAGTAAAAAAAAAGAATTTCCAAAAAGTTGAGAGTTGACTTTGAACTTGCAGATACTTATGGAGTCAACACGGTACATTTGTAGATAAAGGAATCCCATTGTCTCGAAAGATGAAGCTTTGCACTTTGGCTCAAAACCATGAGTGGCACTCAAAATCGACCATGGCGACCATGAACCACAGATTATCCAATAAACATATGTAAACATGAATGTATGCAGGTAAACTCAATGTTTTCCTTAGCCGCATTTTCAATTTCTTTAGAAGAAATGTTATCTTTCCTAATTCCATGTAAATCAAAGAAAATGATTATGAAATTATCGCTGCTATTCCTGAATAATATGAATCAGGGAAAGTTTATTTGAACGAAAACAGAGATACCAAGTAAGCATTTTAGAATGAAAAACTTTATCCTAAATGTCCCTCTCTTGGATTTCTAACCTTGCCTTCGTCGTCCACGACGGATAGTTTGTCAGCGGCGATCTTGACCACCTGGGCACCGATGGCAACATCGAACTGCCCCTTCTTCTCCGGCTTCATCCAAACGTAGTCGCCCTGTCATAACAGCAGCTGGCTTTAGTGAAGTTTCCTGATTTCTGCTGACTTTAAACCGAGCGAAATATGTCACGTAGCATGGATAATGGCATGTCTGGCAAGCATTTGGTGGCGATGACAGTCTCTGATTTTTTCATTCCAGGCTTTGCTAGAGAAGTTATATTATTAATAGAAGTTCCTTCGATTTTCCGCATACACTCTTGGAAAATTCCGAGGGTTTGCGGAGTAAAGAGTGAGCACATCGTGAGCTTTTCGAATTTACTCTCTTATTACTCACCAAATGCTCCCTCATCGTTCGTATTGAAGCGAACACCTTGAAGTTCTTCCCCGTGCCACTAGATGGAGATAAGGGTCTCGCTTTTCGCACAGTACACAAAAGTTCCCTTCCCTCTTTCCCTGGAATCGTCTCTCGCAGGATTGTTTAGTACCTTGCCATATGTCTCACCTAGTCTCATTATAGGAATCAATAAACATGGACACTTCATCATTTGTTATCCACATATTCAAGACGTACTCATAGAGTCCTTGCCATAAACAAGCTCATATTCCTATTGAGAAGCCCCTTGGAACGCAAGTGATTTTATCCGCATAGGAGATCTAGAATGTGTAGAGTGCCCGTGAACTTCATTCCCTCATACCTCAATTAAATGAGGTGATAAGGACTGATATCCGGGACTACTCCATGGAACCAATAAGAGGTTATCCACCCTCTGACGTGTGATTTAATCAGTACAGTCAGAGGTAGGTCAACGCATGTACGAAAGAGATAGCGACACATAGTATATAAAGAGTTTTTCGCATTTGCACGACATCCCGATCACTTTCTGATGGAAGCGTTTTTACTCACGGAGGAGAGCAATTTTACCCCTTCATGATGGAGTAAATTTGTTCCTTTCCCAGAGTGAAAGGGGGGTGAAACTGGAGTTAGCTATTTTACTCTCTTTTTTGAGAAAAATCGCTCCCCTTTTTCTAAGAGTGTAGAAGCATANGTTAGCTATTTTACTCTCTTTTTTGAGAAAAATCGCTCCCCTTTTTCTAAAAGTGTAGAAGCATACATTTTAGGGTTGCGTAGTTTGACAGCTTACTTCTCTCACGGGGATTCAGTTAAGGGTATTTGCATATTATTAAATAATGAGGCAATGACGCTCTAATAACTGCACAGAAAGGACGAGATGAATGCCTGAGGACTGACGTTTCCGAGTAGAAATTTTGGTACCCGATTTTTAGACAAGAATTTATTGAATATAATACAAAAACTTATCACTTTATTCGATATTTTTTAATTGCATTGTTATTGTAGTTCTTAGCGCGTTTTCACGGAGTCTATATGAAGAAAATATAATTTTTACGACTAGTACTTCTTTGCAATGCAAATACATCTATGTTTAACAATTATGGCAAATGAGTTTCAACAGTTAACCCATTGGTCTCCATCACATTTTCTAATCGATGCAGGAATTTCGCTCGGAAATTAAAAAATTAGATGTTCGATGTTAGCATTAGATGAACCGTAAAGCCCATTAAGTGGCATTTGACGGAGTATGAATTTAAGCTTCGCTGTCCCGCTTACTCCCTGAATCGGTTCCTAACGATCCTAAGATACGAATGGAGACTTATACCTTAGCCACTGAACGTCTTGCCACCCGGCCTCTTGCTCCACCAATCTGTCATTAATTTCAATGTATTGAATTTTTTTATTTTTGTATGAATACTTTACTAATTACACTTTTGCGAAGATGCATTATTAGAACTGATACGTTGTCCTTAAATGATAATAAATTCAATGAAACTCGATGGAACAGATCATCTCTCTGGCACCACTCACCAACATGCATACATTTGACAACCTTTCACATATCATACATACCTCTTTCCATTTTGTCCGCGAGAGCTACATGGCTTCTTTTCCTTAGACACTGCAAGAACGTCGGGAAGGCATCATCTCCTTTGCGAGGGAGGTTTTCTTGCAAAGAGAGCAACCTCTCCCTGAAGCTCGGTACCTTCCTCACTTCGAAGTACTCCCCATGAGGCACGATGCCAGCTACGTATAGGTCGTGGTATATATCGTCGATGTTGATGAACTCCAGCTCATTTGTGTATTTAGCGAGAACTGGGGCGACTTCCATGAGAGGCAGGATTCTCAGAATCTCCGAAAAATTTTATTCTGTGTGGTCTGCGGGTGCTCGTCAGCAGACTACAGTCCCATCAGATATATTCAAGAAATGTATACTGGAAAACAGGATATTGCAATTCACGAAGGAATACCAAATAGCACCTTATTCTCCAACACTCAAAGCGAGCTAACGTGTGAACGGTCGAGCTGCTAGACGAGAACTGGTACTGGAATTGAGTTGTACTGCCATCGTATGACGATGAACTCGTCCCCAGACTGTCCGAGTGAGAAACCATGTTGTCATCACCTCTTCAGGTAAGTATGGCTTGAAGGACTTGACTTATCTAGATTCCCGTAAAAGATAAGTAAGGTGATACCTGCAGAGTGGTTTATTGTTTAAAAGGGACCCCGAAAGATTTATTTCACAGTCGCATGAAGCATATCTAAAGCAATTCATCCATTCACCTGATAGAAAAACAAGTCAAGTCAATTTGAACCGCATTCATGATTTGCGCAAGTACCGTTGGTACTTGTACCACGTATCCTGAGTCCTTACCTAATTATTTTTTTATTTCCCTTTCCAATTATGGTCTTGGGTATCTAATGTGCCTTTGGCGCCCAAAAGCAAGGTATATTCTGAAGTCCCAGGAGTTCTGCGTTTTCCTGATTGAGCCTTTGCCATCCTGAAAGATGAAACATCCTGAAACTTGGCACCACATACTATTTATTTCCTTATCTTGATATCCCCATTTTCCAGAGAATCTACTTCAACAAAGCCACAAGTGCCATGTGCCACCATGCGACCTTAACACCTGATTCCTAAAAAGCTGTATTTTGACTCTCTTGAATATTTTTCTTGAATCCTTCCCCTCAGCCTTTAGATGAGTGCCTTAGTCGCCCCAAATTGGGTTCCAGACAACACAATGAGTTCATCTCTGAGACGGTATGAACCAATGATCACAAGTTTCCGGCAATCTGTTACAGTGAGTGCTTGTCAGTATGGCGAGTAGATCGGAGCTGACGGAGTTCGAAAGTGATAGTTGGTTATCATATCGTCCTTTGTCCCGATACTTTTAGTAATATGTTGTATGTAATACCTAGGTTCACGTACATGTCGTTTCTATTGCCACTGTTGTAATACCCATCGTTAGCACTTCCCACCTCATCAGACCTCCTTTACGACTCAAGTCTCAATACCCTGGTGCAATCGAGAGTGGTTCAAGGCTTTCGCAAACTCTCTGCAGCCGATTTCCGACTCCCTGTCTGTGATGCCTCGAAGGAGATGAAAGAAATATGACATTATTTTCCTCTTGGTCCAGCGTTTCCCACGGATCCTGCCCTCCCACTGCGAAAATTCCCATTGTATTTTGTCCCTGCGTAAAAAAAAGGAGCAGACCAGCTTTCTGCTTCTCAGGCTGTGTCGCTCAACAAGAATCTTCTGCATCCGCATCAGCTTCGAAATGATTTTCGAGAGTCTTCTCGTAACTTCTTCCTAATATTCCATTCATCCGACATTTCCTTTTTTTAAAGTGGAACTTGAACTTCTCCTTGCAAAACGATTGCAGTCACCGCACTTTTCCCTACTGGGAATCTCTTGCCTCCTTAGGGAGTTGACACCGCAGGACTGCGGCGGCGTCCTCGAAGACTCTTACGGGGAAATCACGTCTCCGGGATACCCTTTTTTAATAATAAAAGAAACTAATTGTATGGTGAGCCCCGCTGTCATGTGATGGACCGGCACATGACTCCCGCCCACCATGGTGAGATCCTCCCAACACCAGGGCTGGCAGAGTGCAAAACCCTGGAGAAGCTGTTGTGAAAGCCATATTATGGGAAGGTGACCCATGACTCAGGCGTGAGGACGAGTGTGCAGGCACGCTCGCATCCACGCCTAGATCTCTCCCGTTTTTACATTTGGCTGTTAATTCTATTTTCTTCATGGACAGAGAGCAGCCCTTAATGAGAAGCAAGACCAAGAAGATCCTGTCATTTAATTGGTCAGTAGATTGGGGCTGAGTACAATTTTAGGTCCGCATGTTTCTGAAGAAGTTTAATTTACGTCCTAGTAGTTTACAATTATCTTTTCCAATATACGTTTTAATTTCGTTCATTTTGGATTTACTGAATTTACATCCTGTCGGAAGTTGTTTAGAGGATAGATGCCCCATAGGAAGAGAAGGTGTCTCCAGATGCAAGCTGGCCGGAAGGGCCTTATCAGGCGCCCTGGTGTGAAGAGCTGAAGCAGGGTGTTATTTGAGACATTGGGGGGAGAGGAGTTTGTGGAGTGAGTTCTTGGATTGGCCGCTAAAGTGAAAGAGTGTCAACAATAATTGAAAGCTAGCTCGGAAGCGTGCTGAGAGAGAGGGGTGAATCCGCTTCTATAAATATAGGAGTTAGGAAAGAAAGTTTGGAGGTGGAAAGTGTATTTGATAGCAGCTCGTTCGATGCCTTCGAGCTGATAGAGGACTGCCTCTGGACAGTTGACCCAAGCTACGAACGCGTACTTTAGGACCGGGCGGAGGTAAGTTACATATAATTTCGTAATATATTCCTGGATACCCGTAATCCTATCCCTCTGATTCCAGCTGCCATTGGGAAATTCGGGTAATTTCCTCCAGGAATCTTACCGATGTTCATGTTGATGGACGTCTAGCGAGGAAGGTTTCTTCCCCTCTATTACGAGGAACTTTTTTGAAAAATGAAACTCAAAGTGACATCCATGCACTTCATGTAAGGTTTCAGTCAGGCGAGTTGCGAGTCAGTCAGTCAGTCACGATCGTCTATATATTTTATATGAAAATAATTTTTTTTCTTTACTCAGCTATTCATCAGGTACTTCTTTGCCAAGTTTAAACTTTCCAGCACCCTCCGTTTTGCTGGATGAGAAAATTCAGGAAAATTTGCAAAATATACGCCCTCGGGTATTTTAACCGAAAAGTACCATTTTTACCGAAATCAAACCTCAGTGAATTACATGCCCACAAAGTTTCAATCTTATACGTTTGCCCTTTTCGCTGGTGCAAAATCATGTTTGGAAAAGCCGACCCACCCAAAAGCTATGCCCAGAGGGGATGCACTATTAAAGCTGAATACTCCCTTAACTCAATAATATCACGTCACTTATACGTGTGCGTGCTTCACTTTTCTATTTCTGTCCAATTCGCCACGACACATTTTTTTTTTAAACATCGCCCCTCGAGAAATTTTCCCCAAGGGTGTATCAAGACTTAAAATTTTCTTTAACTCCTTATCTTGGTAGTCACATTCGTGCAAAGTTCCAGCTTTCCATGTCCATGGGTTTAACTAATGCAAAGAAATATGTGAAAACATCTCCCTTTGAAATTCATGCCCCCAGGGCGTTTCATTCCAAAGTCTGAATTTTTCTGCACGCAGCATCCCGGTAGGTAATTATGTACAAGTTTCATCTTTCCACACTAGCTCAATACAACAGGGCAAAGAAAATACTTGAAAACGTCGGACCCCAAAAGTATGCCCCCAGGGCATGGATCTAAAAATTTTGCATTTTTCCTGAACTCATCGTGTCGATAGGCACGTCCATGCCACGTTTCAGCTTTCCATGTCTCTCCGTTTTATTCAAGCAACGGGACACGGAAGGCAAGAGAAGCCAAAAAAAAATTGCTTGGAATGTCCAGGAATTGAACTCTCTTCCTCTCTCTCTCTTTATATTTCCTACTCTTCGTCACTCTGCTTTGGTATGGAACACCTACACAGGTTAAAAGGTCTAATCAGAGTCATGAAGTTGGGACAGTTACTAAACAGTTAAAAACTGGGTAAGATTCATCGTGATAATTCCCATTCTTTCTACGATCATCTTACGAACAGTGGCGGCTCGTGGGTAAAAAAAATTGGATAGGCAGCAGTGGTGCAAAAGAAAGAGGGGGGGGGGGGGGGGGTGCGGCCACCCCAATGATTCCTTTGCACCCATATGATTCCCATTTCTATCCATATTGACCAATGAAGCGTCCTCCTATGACAGTAGCTGGCACATTCGCTCCTCTCTCAACTTCGCTCAGCATCCCCTCCCCCATCCACCACTTTCCAGTCTCTTCTGAGGTTCATCCCCTCCCATTCACCCCTTGACTACAGGCTTGACATAAGTTTAGGATTTTTGCATTAAAAATTGTAAATCCAATTCTAACATAATCAGAACTATCAATCAAGTAAATTACTTGCATCTGTAAGGAATAGTGACGAAGATTTAAACCTTCAATGAATGCAACTATAGCATTGGAAGACACTCCAGGGATGGGAAGCACTGTCAGTCTAACAACACATATCACTTGGAAACAGTGCCTCTTCCAGAGGGAACAACGAATGCAGGGTAGGAATAGGGAACTGAGACTGACAGAAGCATGTTCGGAATGATTCATTCAGTCTGCATGATATGTAGCCTACCCTGCCTACTCTGACGAGCCACCACTGCTTACGAACAAACTCCGATTTTCCGCCTTTATGTCAATTTATTGTAAATGTGAAGGCCGTATGAACGTCATCCGTTCTAGCATATTTCACGACTTCGCAGGCCAAACTTCTCGCTAAAATACAGATTGTGAATTAGTAGATTGCAAATCTCCGACCACGTCTCATTATATATAATTACACGAATTCATATCGTCCATGATATATTGTATTGGGTTGATTTTTTTTCTCAAATTCATGAAGGTGTCAGTCACGATATTTGATCTTGTCTTTTCCTGCAGGCAGAGGAGATCATTTTCACGCTTACGAGTGATAGGACCTTCACAGCAGAAGAGGGAACCAGGAATCAGGTGAGGCGTCTCTATCAAAATCAATATTCATACTATAAGCTGTCTATTTCGAAGGAGAAAGTCTTGGTTGCAGATGATGCATTTCGAGTCTTTGACAAGGACTCATCAGGTGAAACTACAGGCGTCAGGATATTACACCCTCAACAAGGCTCTTTTAACTTCTGTGAGTATCAATGAGTGAGATTTGACAATCAATGGTGGGTGCAATCAGTCCTAAAGCAGTACTTAAAAATAGTTCAGTATTAATACTTTGAAGTAAGACCGTAATGCACGAGAGTTAAAGTCATCCTCAGAAAAAGCAGTCGTCGCATCACCATCAATCTCATTCCACTAACTCTGCAAAATGACTCAAGTAATCTCCAACATAAGACTTACATTACGCTTTCACAAAAAGGATTTTTTCGCTATAGAGAACACCCTTGCTCAGCGCCTTCCCCCCCCCCCCCCCCCTTCCATCGGTCTTCGCAGTCCCCTTTCTTTTAATGCATTAATAGCCTTAGAATTCACCGGGACAAGAGAAATCTGAAACCTAACGTAGCTTGGCTGTCAATGTAATAAGCTTCATAAGCATGATGATTTTCTTGGCCTTCTAACATTAAAGTCATTCATTCCAGTCATAGTTATAGATATCCTGTGAACTGCTGTCAAAGGTCTCATAGAGGATGGAGCAAGGACGTCCTTGCCTGAGGGACTGTCGAGTCTGTGGTGTTACCTCTACCTAGATACCTAGATAATACTCCTCTCCTAGTATTGAACGTCTGTTGGTGTATGATTGCTCCTCATACCCTGTCTTTTATCTTTTTTTCATAAAAATAAAACATCCATGTGTGAACAACTTCTCCTAGGATAGCTTTATCGATGAATTCGGGTATTCCAGCCTAACTTTCCTTAAGACGCTAGATTGATTGATCTTTGAGTTATATGGGTAGAAATATGCTATATACAGTATATAAATTTCCGTCCTTATTGCAGGTGGCGAGTAATATGCTGACGTACCTGATAGTTTTGCTACAGTTCCGTGTTGGGTGATTAATTTATTTCTAGCTTCAATGCTGAATGGAATAAAGATCACCTCAGTTCTTCGTGTCTTGTTGAAGCGAGACTACAAAGTCATTTGCACCTATCACAGAGTCCAATGAAACGGTATGAATTGTGAACATACAACATTCAAGGATGACTCCAAGATCTGTCAATGCTCATCCAACCTTGGATATACCTCCAAGGATATACCTCAACGATTCGGCCGTAACCTAATGTTTCTTATGCAGAAGTCTGTCTCCAGAGCTTCACGAAATTCATTTCGTTGTACTGTGCTGAATGGACGGTTTGAAGCCTCTGTGGATGCGAAATATTGAAAATCATTCTGAAATCTGAAATAAATATTTAAACTAAGTAAATCTCCATAAATGGATATGAAGTTTCTCTTGCTGAGAGATGAGGATTGAAAAGTAAAGTGGTCTAACGGCAAAAATTTCCTGAATAAGCGCTGATGGTTTTGTGCTTATAGAAGCTTGTTCCTTTCATAGAAAATTATAGTTTTTTTGCAACTAAGTAAAGGATGAAGTGATGTATCGACACATACCACAAATTTAACAAGATGGTCATTGGAATATTTGCTCATTCTATGCGGAGCTAAAGGAAAGAATTTTTTGCAGACATACCACTTTGCCTTCTGATGAATTAGCAAATAAATTAATCTATATGAACGAAGATGGAAGTTGTCTGCGTGGTAGCCGAGAACGACAGGCTTTCGACACAATCTACATGATGAAGATAATGAAATGCTTAAGGGATTAAATAAGAGTTGAAAGATGCCGAAGAAAGAAGATGGCGTCTCTCATGGATTGACTCAGGACTGAATGGTAAAAAAAAAATTATTAGGCCGCAGTAGCGCATAAGGAGGGGGTGGGGGGGAGAGGTCTCTTATGGTAGCAGGCACATATTCCTCCCTCTCTCTTCTTCGCACACCGCTCCCCCTCCATTTCGGCTACGGGCTTGACATAATGTAAACTTAATAGTTTAGGATTTTTGCATTCAATAATTCTAAATCAAACTACAGTCAGAACTAGTCATCAAGGAAATTGCTTGCATCTAACAGGAAAAGTTAAGATGATCAATGAATGAAATTATACCATAGGGAGATACCCCAGGGATGGGAATCACTGTTAGCAGGACTGGTCCTAGTTATTTCGGCGTCCTGTGAAAGAGACTCCGATCGACGCCCCCACCCCAGAAGGAAGGGTCAATCAAAACGACGCCGAAACGGGAGGCATTTCCTTTTTCAAAAGTAAAACTGATGGTGGCTTCCGGATTATTGCTTCATATATTCATTCACGTTTTGGAGCCCCTGGTCAATATGCGACCTGTGCGGGAGGCACATGTGGCACATGCCATGACTGTCAGTCTTAACAATACATATCACTGGGAAACCGTGCCTCCTCCAGGGGAAAGCACCAACCATACTGTAGTAGGATAAGCAAGGGGAGCCGATACGCTGGGTCTGATAGAAGCCTATCCCCGAATGATTCCTTATTCAGTCTGTATGACAATACTGATGAGTAGATCCGATTAAGTGTGACAACAATCGAGGCTTCAACAAGCAAGTGCTTCTGAGCGGAGGCCGTGAGCAAGCAATTTTCATCCGTACCTTCCTGCGCAAGGAGTAGCTATGCAACGTAGGCAAGCCTACCCTTTTTCGTTCCAAAACTAAGTTCTCCCTCTCTATTCTCCATATAATTGAAAATATTCCTAATGATAGCAAATAACTGAAAAAAAGTCATTGGATTCATTCTCAGTTGACACAAAACGAGCGAAGTCCGGTCTGACAGTTCACTCCAGTCCAGAATACAATAGTATACCAGAGCAGGGCGGTTGGCCTCACCGTCTGCATTGCGCATGAGTGGGTGCCTGCTAGCAAGAGGTAGCAAATCTTTAGGCTCCTTTGCCTCAAGTAGAGAGCTTTTCGGTCATCCAATTTCGCATTGCCAATTTATATATACACAGTAGCCATGGATAAGAGGTTATATTATACATAATTATGATATTCGTTAGATGTGCTAGTTGTGATTTGGTTTAGAAGTTGAGAAACTCGCGAGGGGAGAAAGTCGTCAGACCACTACCTTCCCCATAGGGCCGGATGCGTCTCTACTTTTACTCAGGTGTTCTATGGATTTCCACTGCTTTTGCGTGGTATCGATACAATATAAACTGTGAACGTGAAGCGGTTCCTCGCTCAGCGGCTGATCTAGGCGACTCACCTTTCGTGCTTCACGCTCCCGTTATTACAACAATGAATTCTCATTCATAATAATGATCAGCAGCTGGTCTCCCCAGATTTTTCGTCCACGAGCTGCCACTGAAATGAACCCAAGACGAGATTACCCCGAAAAGTGGATGTCACCATCACCAAAGAATCATGCTGAGTGAGTCAAGCATCCAGCTCGTCAAGAAAGAAGTAGTCTTCGCTTCGAGTATGCAAAAATTACATTGCACAATACATTTCATCATTCATACAGAAAGTATTATGCGCGCATGCAGTTTTTGTCTATTACATTCTTACCAGGGATAAAAACAGACCTGGTAATTGGCTTGTGAGGTGATACTTAGGATATAAGTGACTGGGTGGGGGGTCTACATTGACAGTGCACCATGAAGTTGAAGCTTTTTTTATTTACTTCATTAATAGAATTCTTCGTTGGAAGGAAGATAAGACCCTCACTAATACCGCTGTGCTTGACATGATTCCGTGATTTAATGTTCATGAATATTTTACTGTGTACCTTGAGATGGATTCTAGGCTATTGGAGGCTGGAATATTTGTTTCTTTTATTAATCCATTGCAAATTGGTTTCAAGCGCAGCTCAATTTTGAGATCTCTACATCTACGAGATGTAGAGATTTCACCTATGAGATCTACCAGATCTCAAATTGAGTTGCTCTTGATGTACTGCGGGGTGTAATGCACGAAAGCAGGTTGAGAATATCCAGAGCCGTAGTTCCAATGTCCATGTTTCATTCTGAAGAAAGGAGCTTCGGAATCTGCATGAAGCATAAATAGAAAATTCCATTCGTCTAATTCTTAGCCACTAACATGAGCAAAACAGTGCGATGATTCACTAGGAAAAATTCTTTGAATCTGCAAGATAGCACCGAAAGGTATGCAGTCTGCCTTCATGAACGCGATGAAGGGAACCTTCTTGAAAAGATAGTCCACAAATATTGGCTTATGTAAACGAGTCGTCCGCAAATGGTCACAGTGGAGATAGGTTTTCGGTATGATCTCCGTTAAGATGCAGATAATGGAGCGATTGGGAGTATAAATACACGTTGAGAGATATACCAAGGAAGTGGGAAAATGGCGTCTCACATAGATTGGCTTTGGACTCTCTGTCGTGTGGGAATGTGCCTTGGGGTTCTGCCTGTGCAAGGAGTGGGGAACGAAGTTAGGAAAGTGACATTTCGATTCCGGAGTTTCGCCTTCCTCTGGTCTGTCCTTCTTATCAGCGCATGTGTCACTTCCCTCGCCTGGGCAGTACCTCTCCTCGACAAGTACTTCGATCAATTAAAATTTACGCTGGCAGATCGAATCGGTTCCTACGTCATGCTCATTGCTGGATTCGGGATTACGTTGACCTACATCTCGGCGCAACTGCAGACAGCTCGAAAAATCCCTTTGTGGTTGGAAGAACTCTACGAAACCTGGAAGGAATTGGAGTCAGTGGAGGGATCCAACGCAGCTTCCTCCTCCCGTAGATCATTTATTTTCACTGTGCTTTCATGCGGCTGTTTCTATCTTGCAAATGTAACAATTTCATGCGTCATCGCCAAACAGCTTTCAGAAGTTTCGTTGCTTGTGAACACAGCTCTCATGTTGGTCATCGAAGCCGGGCTTTTGACTCTCTTTCTGTTCATCTCACTTTCGTGTCAGGTGAGTTCATATCTAGCAACATCCAAATGCTGCATCATTGTCTTGAATGATCCATCTTTGATATTCCACGAGTGCAGCTTGATTAGGGACAACTGAGTATTTAGGGGTGTCAATGCCCTCGACCTGGATTGCAAATTCATTATTTATGACAAGTCAACTCAGGACCTGCACGGCCCCATTCATGAGCAACCTCAGAGGTGTGTACGGTATAGTTTATAAGTTTCAAGTCTGAATTCAGGTTCCAATCAACCCTACCAAGTCTGGAGATTATCCACCACATCTATCACCGAAATCATGAAATCTAAGACAAGAAGTCCGTATTTGAGCTTGTGAAACTGGGAGGATTGTCTACACAGTAACCAATTCCGCAATTTTGTACGCTGAAATACCAGAAGTAGATTTATAGGTTTTTATTGAGAAGAGCATTAGGTCATCGAGTTCATTCCTTTCTTTGTTTCTATGAAATGCGAAATAGGTATGAATACGAATGTATTCGAATGTAGGTAAGCTGTTATCAGTCGACTCTTTCAGGGATCGGTTATTTGCCGAGTACTCTGTCGTAAAGGCGAATATCTGGTAATGTCCACAAAATGAAAGTAAGCAGTGAGCACAATCACTTTTCATGTCAGATAAACGTCCTTTTTGCCACCCATGTGAAATGGACGTACTTTATGATCGAATGAGCAAACCACTTTCCCAATACTCTAGTTTAGAATGCCGAGGCTATCGTTAAGGAATTGGACACTTAAACATAGTTCTTCCAGGTTATTTCATCGTGAAGTTTCTCATGGTGAAAATTCATTACCCAGGCAGTAGATGGAAACCTTCTAGCTTGTGAGGATGGAAATCTTCTGTCTGAGCCTGAATTCGACGTTCTTGCCTACAGTACAATCGTAGCAAGCAAAAAAATAGCGAAGTTCTACGATTCCGAGTCTTGTTAGCTTCGGCATACAGTGAAAAATATTTAACTGTTGCTGAATGCTGTAGGAAATGGAAAAGTGCCTTTTCCATGACAGATTCTCAAGGTGATCTTGGAAGAGCGATTGTGGGAACTGCAGAATGCCACGGGATCCCTGCGGAAAGGAGAAGTTTTGGCCCTTTACTCGGATACGCATCTTCGTGTATCTCAACTGAGCAGGAGGCTATCTTCTGCATTTCATCCAACCCTCCATCTGAGCTTTCTTACCCAAATGGTGTTGACCATTGTTTATGCCTTCTATATAATATCTTGGGTCATGCAGAGTTCTTGGATCATGGCTGCGTTTGCTTTGGCGAAAACAATGTTCGGCAACGTTCTCCTCTTTTCCCTTTGTCGGACGACCGACGGCCTCTCATCCAAGGTTTGACCTTTTTTTCAAATTTCGTTGCAAAAGTGCAAGGTTTTCTGGCGAATCAGTGTGAATTATTTTCTGTTTGATAGAAAATTTACTTGGAGATTTTCAGATTTCCAGGAATGGTTTTTCAAAGATGTCACTGAAAGCGCTGATATCTTTTCCTGGTCATAATTGTAGGGACTTTTATGTATGAAATCTCTGACCGTAAGTTTCCTGGGCGTTGTTGATCGTGTTTAGGAGGATCAAAGCGAAAACATACTAAATTGTCTCAAAAGATTAATGATATAGGAATATGCTGGTACTGCAAATCATTACTACAGGCTCACATGGATGATGATTATTAACGTACACGTTTCTGGATGCTGGGTTATACATAGAACGCTGTTCGTTCCATGCTGTTCGCCAATTTTCAGCGTTCCGGAAATTATGTCAACTGCAGAACTATGAAGCTACAGATGTAGATCCTTTAAGTTTGTAAAATCACTCTCATATTTTTATATAGTTCAACGTAATGATTTCTCTGAGAAAAATCGATCTTTGTGCTTTTATCCAGCCATCGAACTTATTGATCAAGGCGCTTAAACTCTTCAATTTTGCTCATAGTCCGCCATTTATTTTTCTCGGTGAGCTTTCCTTCCTTCCTAATTATCGCCCAGTTCCTGCTATCAATGATCAAGGACACTGTTTTAATTTTAAGGTCGTCATTCTCTCTCTCTGTCTCTGTCTCTGACACTGCTGTGGTATGTAACACATAGATGGGTGAAAAGTTCTATCAGAATTAAATGGCTGCTACAGTTACCTCAAAAACAGGGTGAGATTCACTTCCTCATGACAATTCCCTTTCATTCTATTATCATCTTACGAACTAATTCCAATTTTCCTTCTTCGTGTCAATGTATTGTAAATGTGAGGCCTTCATGAACAGCGTCCGTTCCAGCATATTTCACGACTTCGCTGGCCAAACTTCTCGCTTATCTCCAGCTTGTGTCTTGGTGTATTAAGCATATCTGGTCACGTCTCATTCCATATACTTTCACGAATTCATATCGTCCATGCTCTATTGCCTTGGATTTCATGCCTTGGGTTGATTTTTTTCCTCAAATTCATGAAGGTGTCAGTCAGGATATCTGATTTCGTCTTTTCCTGCAGGCAGAAGAGATCATTTTCACGCTTACGAGTGATAGTACCTTGACAGCAGATGAGGGAACTAGGAATCAGGTGAGGTCCCTCTATCAAGATAAATTTTCATATGTTGACAGTTTCAAAGGAGAAAGTCTTGGTTGCAGATGATGCATTTCGAGTCTTTGACAAAGACTCATCAGGTGAAACTTCAGGCATCAGGATATTTCACCCTCAACAAGGCTCTTTTAACTTCTGTGAGTGCCAATGAGTGAGATTTGACAATCAATGGTGGGTGCAATCAATCCTAAAGCAGTAATTAAAAATAGTTCAGTATAAATGCTTTGAAGTAAGACCATAATGCACGAAAGTTAAAGTCATCCTCAGAAAAAGCAGTCGTCGCATCACCATCAATCTCATTCTACAAACTCTGCAAAATGGCTAAAGTAATCCCCAACATAAGACTTACATTACGCTTTCATAAAAAGGATTTTTTCGCCATAGATAACACCCTTGCTCAGCACCTTCCCCAGAGTTATATGGGTAGAAAGATGGAATATACAGCATATAAATTTCCGTCCTTATTGCAGGTGGCGAGTAATATGCTGACGTACCTGATAGTTTTGCTGGAGTTCCGTGTTGGGTGATTTATTTATTTGTAGCTTCAATGCTGAATGGAATAAAGATCACCTCAGTTCTTCATGTCTTGTTCAAGCGAGACTACTAAATAATTTGCACCTACCACAGAGTTCAATGAAAACGAATGAATGGTGAACATACACAATTCACGGATGTCTCCAAGGTCTGTGAATATACCTAACTTTGAGCATAAACTTGGATATACTGCAGCGATTCGGTCGTAACCCAATGACTCTTGTGCAGAAGCCTGTCTTTAGAACTTTACTAAATGCATTTCGTTGAACCGCTAGCTGGGATGAATCGACGGGCCTCTGTGGATACGAAATATTGACAATTAATCTGAAATCTGAAATAAATATGTAAAAAAAATATGTAAACTAAATAAATCTCTGTTTATTTATATGAAGTTTCTCTTGCTGACATGAATTAGCAAATATATTTTAATATAAACGAAAGACTCAACTTGTCTGTTTATGGTAGCCGTAGCCGATAGCGATACGCTTTCGGCGCGATTTACACGAAGATGAAGACAATGGAATGATTAAGAGACTAAATGAGACTTGACAGATAAAGAAGAAAAGGGGAAGATGTCGTCTCTTATGGTCCTGGACTATGTCGTCTAGGAACGTTTCTTGGGATTCTTCCGTGCAAAGAGTGATTGAGACGAAGGAAGTGACATTTCGGTTCTGGAGTTTTCACTTCTTCTGGGGTGTTTTCATTTTTTGCACTTATATAATAATTAATTGCATTTTCTTTCCTTTCTTCCACCCAGTCAGCAATTTTTCCCCGAGTCAAGTGTGGCTTACCTCAGCAATTTAACTTTTACAAGCTCGGCCCACGGGTGGCATATGCATGGGGCATAGCGTAAATGTCCCCATTTTCTGTGGCACCGAGTTCAGTGCAGTCAATAGTCTTGCCCACCTTTGGATCGGTAATAATTCGTGACTAAGATTGTATGGTGGCTCAGATCATTTGAAAGTCAAGAAAATTGTATACATATGAGGGCCTTTCAAAAACTAACCGTCGATCATTTTATTCTCACGTTTCTTTCTATCCTCACCACATGCGTTTGAGGGTTAAATCAGACGCTCCCGTTTGTCATTGATTGATGTCATTGATGCTTTAAAGCTTTTCGAACTGATAGACATAAAAAGGAACACCTATTACGAGCCACCAAACTTTGGCCATTTATTGGAGACATCGAGGAATGAAAGTGATCAATCACTACGGTACGGTGGCGTGATACAATTTATGTGACCAATTAATACTCTATGGCCCCCTCTGGCCGTGTTACAAGCTACCAAACGATATTTTAATTGGTATTATAAATGACATTGCCCAACTGTATTGTATACCCTTCCATATCACATGGCTGTCACATGATTGTATCACGCCACTGGAGTGACAGATATCAAAGAGTGATCGATCATTTTCATTCCTCGATGTCTCCAATAAATGGTCAAAGTTTGATGGCTGTAGCATCAGTCGTAATAGGTGTTCCTTTATTATGTCTATCAGTTCAATAAGCTTTAAAGCTTATTGTTGGTTCTTGGTGCATTTACTGTTCTTTGTATTTTAAGTTGGTGATGGTAATCAGCAAGTTGATGTAGAGTGTTATTGTGTGTTTGTCATACTGAGCGGTGTAATGAATGAAAGGAAATTCAGAATGGCCAAAAAATTGTGATAGAATGAAAATGGGAAGTACTCTGGGGAAGTACCGAATATCTCCAAACCGACGTGAAAAACGTCACTGCTCCATCACAGTCGTCTGCCCAGCAATAATAGGGCAGATTCAGAAAGACTCCACGTGATGACACGAGTTGTATTCTTTGTGCTATGCTGTGAAGACAAGGGTCTTGAAAGGAATCGATGAATGAAGACTCGGATTCTTGACCGCATGGTTCCAGCGAGCAAGACAGTATCGGCTTCGCTGATGCAATGGTTTTCGTCATTGAGTCACCAGCCGCGGTGACTCACGAGAGTTAAGCAGCTGCAGCTGCGAGTTATCAGAGGGAAGAGAGAGCTGTGTGTCTGTGAGGGCTGGATGTATGGATGCTTATTGACAGATGAATCGACAAATACAACGATAAGTGAAAGATACACGTCAAGAAAGATACAAGATACCGCACGGTCATCTATAGCGACAAGCTTTCGTCTCGTGAAGATGAAGATAATGGGATGATTGGGAGAATAAATAAGCATTCAGAGACACCGCGAGTAAATAGAGAAGATGGCGTCTCTCATGGATTGGCTCTGGATTCTCTGCCATTTGGGAATGCTTCTTGGGATCTTACCTGTGCAAAGAACGGGGAACGAGACGAAGAAAGTGACATTTCGGTACTGCAGTTTCCCTTTCTTCTGGGGTATTCTCATTATCTGCACAGCTACAAGTTCCGTTTTCTTCATCGTGCCCCTCTTCTACGAGTACTTCGATCGGTTTGGGTTAAAGCTGGCGGATCGCATCGGTTCCTACGCCATGCTCGCTGGCGGATTCGGCGCCAGTTTGACCTACTTCTCTGCTCAACTCTCGACTGCTCGGAAAATCCCGGTGCTGCTGGAGGAACTCGAAGCTGCTTGGAAGGGATTGGAGCCGGCGGCAGGATCCACCGCGGCCGAAGCTTCCCGTCGGTCGTTTCTCTTTGCCATCCTCGGCTGCGGCTGCTTCTATCTCGCAGACGTCTGCACGGTGTGGGTCATTGTTCGGGAATTCCCTCATCCTGTGTCATATGTGACCTCCGTTCTCTTGTTGGTCGTCGAAGCCTGGCTCCTGACTCTCTTCCTTTTCGTCTCTCTTTCGTGTCAGGTGAGATGTGGGCCTGTATCTCGCAACCTGGAAATGCTGCTTAACCCTCTTTAGTATGAGTCCATAGCACTTTGAAGAGCGTGCCCAGTGAACCCAGTCATTGATATTTATTGGAATACATTATGAGATGAAAAATGCGGTAGCCACGAAGTTTTCGTGAAAATCACTGCAGGCTAGCTATCACCAGGCACCTCTTTCTGTGATTGGGATAATGTACTGCAGTGAAGGCAAGTTTTCGATAAGATTCATAAAGATACTGACTTAGCCGAAGAGTTCTGGTTAAAATATTTTCATTGTGAGAAAGTGTCTGTTGAAGTGCATAGGGCATAATCCAAAGAACCAACAATGCAGTGGTCCATTCGCTGCCACCTAAATCATCGTCGATAAATACTGTATGATTCCCACTGTCCCTCATACCAGGTCAACTAGTCAGTGAAAGATCATATTGTGTAATGGAAAGCCTCGAAAAATCCGCCTCCGAGGGTTGGAAATCTACTATTCCCTCCTAGAGTCTACGCAAGATCTCATATGTGACTTCATTTCCATATCTAGCCTGATTTAGTCCTTTACAGCATAAGCGGGAAAATCCTTTCTTCATACCTTCATGGAACAAATATCGGGCATGTAGGTGGAGTGTTGTCTCATGTGAGACCCCTACATTCTCGTCTTTCAGCAATAAAGATATTGCACTTACCCAATTCTATTGAGGTAAACGATCGATGTCTCCTCGGCAGGTACTTCAGGTGATTCTGGACGAGCGGGTGCGTGCACTGCGGAATAGCTCAAAACCTTTGTGGAAAGGAGAAATCTTGGCTCATTACTTGGAGACGCATCTTCAAGTGTTTCATTTGTGCGGGCGGCTTTCGTGGGCATTTCATCCCACTCTGTTCTTGAGCTTTCTCACGCACATGGTTTTGACCATCATGTACGGCTTCTTCATAATCTCTCATGCCATGAGGGGTCTCTGGCTCATGACCACGATGGCTCTGGCGAAAACTCTGTTCTGCGACTTCCTCCTCTTCTCCCTCTGCCGCACTGCTGATGGTCTCTCCTCCAAGGTCAGACTTGGGATCCCTTCCTTCCGGATGTGGTCTCTCGGGAGGTCCGTAAGACGATTCGCTCAGCGCTGATCCCATGCTGCTCTTCGTTGTCTTTGGCACTTACATGGACGGTGATGTCGAGATTCCTGGCCGTTTCCGATTATAGTACGGACGGAAATGTGAAAGTATTCCTCCCAGGAGGCTCTCAATTTTGGCGAGTACTAACTAATTCCGACTTCAAATTAATTGACTTTGTTCATATTGCAGATGCAGATTAAGAAATGGTACCGGTGGACACCGTTCAAACACTAGCCATTGAGCTGTTAAACTATTGAATAATTGTCGAAGGAACTTGTGAAGAAATTGAATCACACTAACTTCGACAGAATGATTATTATTGTGCTTAAATCGTACAATCGGTCAAGGCATTTGAGCGCTTAAGTTTCACAAGTTGTAATTTTGTGCTTTGCCTCACTCAATAAACAGTCACAAGGCTTCCAAATAACCAAACTTCTGAAAAAAAAACCTCTATTTCACTTTTGGTCACTGAATCCTGTGACTAAGGACATTCGACAATGAAAAAACTTGAATCACAGTCGTGCAGCAGTTGTTTCAGCAACATTAAAAGATCCTCTTTCATCGTTGGCATTCCACTTCCGTCCATAAGTATTGAATATTTTAGGATCGGCATTGGATTTTTTTCCTTTAACCACCCACCATGTGCCATACAAATACAGGGTGATCCAAAGTTATGTATGAGCACTTTGTGTTCTTATATCTCAGAAAGTTTATTGATCAAACACAAGCCAAAAATAGTTTTACATGCATTAGATATGTGGAAATGTGATGCACAAAAAAAATTTAGGTCAGATTTTGAAAAAATGTCCACCACTGGCGCACATACACAAACAGCATCATTTCTTATCAACCCGACATACAGTGGCGCACATGTCAACTGTGATTGTATGTGATTCCTGTTGTATAATCTCCCACAAATTCTGCACTGTTTCAGGTTTATAACTCAATTAACTTTGTCTTTGAGGTATCTCCACACAAAGAAATCTAGAGGGCTGAGGTCTGGAGACCGTGGGGGGGGGGGGGGGGGGGGGGGGGGGTGTTTTATGGGGCCCCCCC
>CAJPEV010001178.1:0-74723 GCA_905338385.1 Darwinula stevensoni
GAATTTTTTGGAATTTTTATCAGTAATTATGAAATCATAATCTTCTGGAACGTTCTCGACAGTTCCAGATGGTATTCATTGAAAAAAAATCTGCATCCTGGCATCAGGACGCATTGTCGCCAACGTGTTAATGTCCCTTGTAGAACAATTCTGGGAAGGGTTAATTACAGCCATTACAACACCAAATTGACCAACACCCTTCTGAGTCAGTTTTAGATTGAATCAATGCACACAACCAACTGCCTAATGTCACCACATTGAATGGGGACCCACAACTACAGCTTTGAACATTGTCAGATTGTGCCTCTCTAGCAGTCTATACAAGTTTGCAATCTGTAGTCAATTGCTGCAATAAACCCTATATATTGACTATTATTCCTTAATTTGAGAATTGGGTGGAATTAGGGACAGGTGCAGTGAGCTTCAGATGGGAACAAGATGAAAAGGAAAAAATCAGTGCAGAAAGTGTGTGGGGTCAGGGTCTACCTAATTGGAACAGGATGGATATGGGTCTCAAAAACTAGTCCCATGTCTCACTTTAGTCTCTTTGACTTGAAGTAAAAACACCAACCCTGCATATGTAAGGAGGGAAACTTGTAATTTTTCTCCAACAGACTCCTGTCCCTCAGGCCTCAGTACATTCCCATCCATTTGTGCTTTCTTCACAAGACTGTTGCTAAAGAAAGAAGGAAAATTCTCTCAATGCTCTTATAACAAGCCTATAGTAGTAGAATTGAAGAGTCCCATGTTTGCCAAGCTGTCTTCTTATATCTCTAATCCATATGTAAAGGAACTATTAAAATTTCAGTGATAACTCATTTGTATAACTCAGATATAGCACCTCTTATCGCTGATTTTGGCGCTATATCGAATTAACTATATCCTGTATTATATAGGCCAATGGAGAGATTTGTCAAGTAGAAGATGTTGGCAATAAGTGAGGGTGGTGCTATATTGAGTGGCGGTATAACACGAGTTGACTGTATTGCTCTCTTCAATCAACCATATCTTATGGCTGCATGAAAATGTCAAGATGGAATGCAGAGATAATTCCAGCTGTTCCTCAACTACAACCATCTTCTCATATTGTCTGACCATACCAAACAATAAATTACCATCCTAATAATTTGCAAGCAACTAGGAAAACTTGATGCAATATTATGCTTCTCATCATCCCTTCGTTAGCCTTACTATTATGTTTCCATTGTTATGAGAAACATGCCAAAAAGCAATAATCTGTGTTCAGGACAAGACTTGGAACACTGCAGTAAGGCTTACAGCTGGCAGAGCCAAGACTTGGAAAACAGCTTCCAAATCCAGTCAACTGCAAGTTCATTCTCAGCCTCTCTAAATGAATCTTTGGACTGTCCCAAGGCATGCAATAAAGCTCTGTGAGACTGTATTGGTATAAATGATTGAAAAACTAATAAGAGGTAAGTAAAACAAGTTCTTCTTTAATACCAAACAAGAGGGATGTTGACTTGATTTGCCATCAAGAAATGCCAAGAGAGAGGGTACTGAGGTCACAAACGTTACAAATTCCTCTGAAGAGATTTCCTTTTCTCTAACTTGTTCAGAAAAGGTGGGAAACCAGCAAATACTGCAAATACTCTGGAAGCAGAAATGATATAAGGAATGACACAGGGAGGTCCCCATATCTTAAAGGCATTTAGCACATAATATTGCACTGTTTCTGGGAATAACTAAAGAAAGGGGAAGTTGATGTGATCTCTGAGCAGGCTCAGGTAGGACCATTGATTGAGCAACTAGGTCTATTGACTAGTTTGAAACAGACAAAATGGTTTGAACACAATAAAAAGCATGAACACATCAACAGAAAGCCATTCAGAATAACTCTAGGAAAACTTTACAAGCATATGACAATTACAGAGGCAATATTATTGCCATTCATCCAGGTGCCAATTCGCCTTGAAGGCTTGAATAACCTTCTGAGGATCCCTTGTTGGACAGAATCTTTGCAAATACATCTTCCTTGGAGCAGCTGCTTATTTCTTCCTCAGTCTTGTCATGATTATCTGTGTAAAAATCATTTCCAAAATGCATACTTGGGTGTCTGGTGGGAAGAAAGGATCTTTAAACAATTTCCAGCCAATCAAGACAACTCAGAACATGAAACTCACCTTTAAATGACATGGCAAAGGCACTTGCTGCAAATTCTAGTTGAGTGAGTGCCTCTTGTACAGACTCATCTGAGTCAAGGGTCTCCAGTAAATCATGAATTCTTTTCTTCTCTAAAAATGCAGAGATGAAATTAAACAAAAATAATGATTCCAACAGACAAGAGCATATTACAACTTCACATGTCATGAAGAAAAGCAAACTAACCAAGTAAGGACAAACCATGAGATGTGGCGATTTTCATATTTGAGGTGATCCCTATTTGGGGCAAAGTTTGCTGCTTACTCCTCAAAGCATTTGTGAACTTTTTTGTCATCCTTCTGTCTTCCAAGTGTGACATGAAAGCATCCTTTGCTGTAATCAACTCATCCAGAGCAGCATCCCATTTCTTGGAAGATAAATTGAATGTTTCTGGGCCCACAATTTCAAAAAAGACTAAATAAGAGAAAAGAGGGGACTCCTATGTCTAGAATCTGCACTTACCTGGCAAGTGGAAGGATCGCTCTTAATTTGATCCAGCTCCTCCCTTGCAGAAGAGACCAAACTGGAATCAAAGACCAATGCTTTTCTACTCTCCTCAGCTTCCTGATTTCTCTCTTCATTTGAACTTGACTCATTTATATCAATTGGCTTTGGTAAGATGCTTGTCACAGCATATGTTGGTGGCTGTGCCCAAGCAACAGCTGAAAGAATAAGGCTCAGTGGATGTCTATTCAAGAAATCCCACGTTCCTGGGCGAGTTGGTCCTTTCACTTCCCTTTCTTCATGATTATGTGAGAGGTAAAATTTCCTGCTCACATGCCATGCAAATGCTAGAAGACCTCCCTACAAGAAAGTAAAATAGCTTCAATGAGCAATGGAGTTTCTTGGATCCAAAAAATGGCTCAACAGGCTGCTTTTGCTGCTCACCAATCCAAGGGCATCAATCAGGCTTGAGTAAGGTGGAATATGGTTGCATTTCTGGTGACATGACTGCTCATTTTGAGATTTCTGTTCTTCCTTTGAGTCACAGTCCCTTACTTGAATGTGAGAAGCATCAGTGACCTTCCAGATGGAATTTTCACCTTTGGTTGCTTTGCAACTAACAACTTGTTGCTCTCCTTTTCCATCAATATGCTCAGTGATGGCAGAAGTAGTCTCACCATTGGTGGGTCTTCTCAATGACGTCTTTACCCCTGGTTTAAAATCAGCATGAAAATCACTGGAAGATCTCTTCTTGGTTTACTTTGCTTAATAATGCACGAAAAAGGGGAGTACCCTATTTGCAATTATAAATTACTGCTGTGAAATTGGCAGTCTGTATAATTTCCCTCAGAAGTCAACAAGACTTCTGAACTCAATAGTCATGACAAATGAATTCAATGAGGAGAGTATGAATAATAAAAAGGTAAAGGGGGCTTACTTTTCAGGGGTCCATATAAGATTCTGTACCTCATCTTGTCACACTGACAAGTGTGGAACAAGAGAGAAGCTCCAACCCTGCTATACCAATGACCTTAATGATGTGCATGAAGACATGTTTCACTCCCTTGCCTCTATTACTTGTGCATGAAATGCAATATGGCTGACAATTCCTAAATAAGGAAAACCAAAAGATCCACTTCAAAAACAAAATTTCTCAAAGAACACATGGGGAAAATTTTGTTTAACAACCATTCCAGGATATGCAATTATCAACAGTTTCTACTGTTGAAGCTGCAAATTAATGCAGCCCATGCACAATCAGATATTTTGTACAATTCACAACTTTATCACTCAAACTATTACAACTTTTCCCATATCAACACTTAGCAAATATTAATAAAGGTAATTTCACATTCTCACTAAGTGGAATGGATTCCTTTGATCTTATCACTGCTTATTTTGCACAGCATATAGACCGTATCAATGTTACGTAGAGGATAAAATGGTGAGGTGAGGGAATATGACAGAAAAAAAAAACTTAATTTGACAGTACATATTATCCTACCCTGCTATTCACCAATGTGACTTTTAAGACAGGTATTTTTTTGAAGAGATGAAGCTAGCCATACAGTATGTCAATCACCAGTGCTTCAGATTGCCAGTTCTCATGGTATTAAGTATCTAGATGTTACAAATACCAATATGATCTGGGAGAAAATATCAGTAATAAAAAAATTTGAATTTTCACCCGTAAAGATATTTTAAATTTCAATGGAAGTGTGAAATGTCAATTTCACCAGTTAAAAAGTAAATGACTCAAATTATTCTGGAAGATACTGTAACTTACAGTGCACACCAATAAGGCCACAAAGTTAGACATTGTGCAAAGTAGAGCAATTGCATCAAATCCAAAACGAAGTCTGTATCTGAACTCAATATCTATTTGACAAGGAAGAGACCTTACTGGTGAGACATATCTAATGTTCTCAGTTGATACATACCTAAAGATGAACATATTAATTACAGTTTCATGGGGGGAAAAATTTGGCAACAAACATGACTTTTTTTTTTACAACAATAGGTTTTTCTGTTAGTAAATATACATCAATATAAGGAGCTAGTTCAGAAATTGCAATCCCAACATCAAAATCCTTAATTCATTCTGCAGAGGGCTTCAAAATTACAAGAAGATTGTTTTTGGGAATATGCAAAAATGTAGTTTTGGGTTTTTTGAAGTGACAACCTATTGCCCTGTGCATTGGATGTGCTTCCTGGAGAAGTGAAATAAGAAACCTGTTATGAGACCCCAAAGAGCATTAAAACATCCTGGAAAATGGAGAGTACAATAGAAGAAGGATTGGGATAGACATAGAAAGGGAATGGTTAATTCGGAAGGAAAAAGGAGGAAAACGTGAAGAGAAAATGCCTGTTGAGTTTGGGGTCTCATGATGAACTAGATTACTGTTTTGTTTCTGGCATACCCTTTAGGGCGGCAGAGAGGATGAGTTTCCTTGCCAAGTTGCTCATCCTTCCACATATTCAAATGCCTTGATGTGCATTCATATTTTGCATCATCAATACAACCACCATTCATTTTAGAGTGTTCTATTATTCACATTGCACTGCAGCTCATATGCAACACTTGTAGAAGGTAGATGAGGCATTACAAGCCTACATTCTGTCAAGGCCATACTAACAATAAAAATGGGATTTCAACATGCAGCTGACCAAGCAATGCTATAGGGAACATTGCCCATGAACATCAACATTATCTCGGAGGATAAGGATGAGTGGCTTTTTAAACTTCCAGCCTCCTGTATGGACTAACTCTTTCCAGACAATCATCATTTGTGCTATGCATGCTCTTACTTCAAAAATTATGATTTAATATAATGGTCCAGGCCTTTTCATCTCTGCAAAAACAAACCAGATATAGCAAAAGTGAAAAGTTGAAATGTAAAAACCATCGCTCAACCTGTTTAAAGAAAAAAAAACTATTAAACACATGTATCACACAGGTTCTAAAGGTTAATAAACTTTAAGCAGAAACCCTGCAATGGTGGTTGGAAATGTAAAAAAAAGGTTGGAAAATATACATGCACTTCATGTGAAGAGCATGAGGTTGAGGAATAGGAGACAGTGGATTCACACAATCTTGACTTGAGTTATGAGCATTCTTGACACAAACTGATGAATCCATTATGTAAGGATGGTAATGATCAAGACACATCAAAACTGAATTCACCATTATGTAACATTAATGAAAGACTTCTCACCCAATCCATATTGCAACAAGACTAGATATACTGAAAGAGGTGAATCATAATCCAAATGTGAAAGTGAAGGAACTGAACTTGTCCATAACACAAGAATGTCACTTCCTATATTATTGTACAAGAGCTGCTCAATGGGTGGGTCTTTTGCTCCAGCCACTAGCAGCTGCTGGCAAAAAAGACATGTTGGCTAGGCATGACCATGTCATTGAATGATGTCACTATTGGGCAAGCAGCTGCAAGTGGAACATAGCAAACTATGAGAACACTAAGTAGCTAAGCCTTAAAATGTTGTCATTGGATGTTGGGGGCCTCAGCAGAGCTAGCTGAGCTGCTAGCAAAAAAGACACAACCAATATGTTCTGAGACCCCAACAACAAATGTCTTGTTCATCAAAGAAACAAAAAAATATTGCTATTTCGAACACCTTATTAACACCTGCAAAGCAAGTTAAGCCTTTCTATTTCAGGTGATAAGCATTTCTTTTACTGAATGTTCATACCTGTGAAAATGGTATGAAGTTTGATAAGAGCAGGTCTGTACTATACCAAAACCAGCAATCAAATTCAATCAACTTCCTAGCAAAGATCGAATGGTAATGATTTTCAGACTTCAAAAGATTTCAGATTCAGTCATTGCCAGCCTAATGTAACCAACACTAACCAAGTGGAGATTCTCCATTTCCTCACAAAATGTCCCCTTGAAATTTTTCCATTATAGTGGGCTTTTCAAAGGCACAAGTGCAAGAATTACTTTCCTTGAACAAAAATTTATAAGGTTATGGATGATGGATTGAAGCATGGTTGAAGCTGATGGAGTTTGAACATGAAATGATAGTTTGTTGTCATTTGTCATATTGCAGGTACCATGTACCTATGGTATGACCTTATACTTCTATCCATGAGTCATGCAAGCAAACACTGAATAACAGATTGCAGATTGCCTATATATACCTTAACATTACCATAATACACATGACCTCTGGGACAATCTGTTATCGGCAGAGGGAAGCTTGTCCCAACACTTTTGGTAATATACATGGGTCAGTCAAATGAAAACGAGAATTATTACTTTTCTTGCAGTGAGTGCATTATTTCCAAAAAATTTCCTCACCATTGTTGAGGCAATTCCAACACTTCACAATATTGTTTATATCAGCCTCATACAATTTACATGGTTACTGTTTGAACTGACATGTGAATACCTCCTACACTTCATCATCTGTGCGTAGACATTATGCTATGGTGGACACAGATTATGGAATGAATTGAGCTGTGACGGATTCCCAAATCTGCAGTCAATTCATCCAATGAAACGTTTCTGTTGCCCTTGTATGAGTTCGTCCACCTTTGTGATCATTTCTGTGTCTATATCGTCAACCCAGCCTGGAAGTGAGTCATCCTTCAAACTCTCACGCTCACTTTGGAAACGTTTGCACCACTTGTACACACTCCGCTGTTGTAAAAAGCTGTTGGTGTCAATAGCACTCATTTGAGAATGGATTTTGATAGGTGACACATCTTTAGCAGTTGGAAATTGAATTACAGCACACCGGGATTCCTTGGACGCATGAGGACTGTGAGCGCCATTCTTTCTGATTGCATGGTGTTACCAGCTATGACAGATATTCACGCAATCTCAGTGAAGATACACTGAAAGTATTGGATGTCCATCAATAGGGAATTATTTTACATCGCGATTTTCTCATTTTCATTTGACTGACCCTAGTAGTATATATTACATTCCCTATTTGCCAAAGTGAGTCTTCACCCATTATATTTAAAATTAAATTCAGCCATAATGTAAAAATGTTAAACAGGTGGGTGATACAAATCCTGACACTCTTAAGCTTAAAATCCACCCCCTCACTTATGTGTTGATAATGGTTTTTGGGACCTGTCATTTGAGAGATGCATATACTGTCCATTTATGCTTTGAAACCAGAAATTGGTGTGATTTGGTTGAAAAAAGCTGGCTGCTTGGATTCCTTACACTAAAATATGTAACATGGTAGACTTTATAGCAGGCTTGGAATTTGTCTCACAAACCCTATGTTCCCAATCAGGAACATGATGCAATGATGTGCTAAAATTCATCTACAAAATTTAAAAAATGCATATTTTGGAAATTTTGTATAATTATACATACATTTGCATATTTAAACACTTTTAGCTCTTTTATTTTCTGTTTTGGGAAAATTATCCAAATTGAAATGCAGGCTGTAGGAAAAGGTTTACCTCCCTCTAATTTCCAGGGAATAGTTGGGAAAAGTATACTCTATTTCCCACTAAAAAGGGGATAAAAATTGGGTTCAAAATGCATATTTTAAAAATAATTTCTATACCTATTTTAGGACTTGTTTGTATATAAAAACCTTCTGAAACTAGTCCTTAACTATAGCATAAATAAATTATGAAGTCCTGATTTTCAGAAATGCTATATGTGGTGTGATCAATAAGTTCCCGGACTGGTTCTGTAACTCTGTTACACTTTGATGGACAGGTTTCACTTCTTGTATGTATCTTGGGTTGGGTCTTGGGAGGACATGGGCAAAATTTATTTCTCAATGGTTTTCATTTGGATTTTTAAAGAATTCTGTTCCAAAGGACATTGAACTAGTCAGAGAATATATGTGAGGAATTTCTTTTAGTACTAAAAAAAATTGAAGGGCCATCAAATAATGTGTGGAAGAAGGCAAATGTACCACACCTCAGGAACCATGAAGGTATTCCACAGATACAAAAGATTCAGAGAAAAGAGGACATTTAACATGGTGACCCAAGGATGAGCAATCATCGACATCCACACAGGAGTGGACCTCGATGCACTTCCACGAATGTCTACATGAGAAAAATTCAAGTTCTCGGAGCTCATGAATTGTCAATTTCTGAACTCTGTGAATAATTTCTTCCACTTTTGGTCCTCTTCCCAACTTTTTTTGACGGTCAACTTTGGTCGTCCACGTGACCTGTCACAAACAGACACAAACAATTTAAATTATTCTTTGCCTGTTGAATATCCTCCAGCAGCCTGAAGCGTCTGCTCCAAATGCAGCAGCATGTTTTGCCCATGCAACCCCAAGACCCAACTCAAGACACATTGGCATGGACAATAGGAAGTCAAGGCCTGAATGCATAAACCTTATTTAGAGGAGATAAAAGTGCCTTTAGGCTAAAGAACTTCTTTTTTTTCCATAAGAGCCCATGGATTCCTAAAGGCCCATTAAATAAAGGAGGGTTCAGTATATGGGTCTAAGGACAACTGTGATATTCTTGCAATACCTTTTTTTTTAATATTGATAAAAAGCAGTTACAAGCTCATCTTTTTTTTTTACTCAAAAAATCACAGCTCTTCAACAGATAATGCATTGTGAATATATAAATTGCATTTGGAAATTGTTTGGTCTGATGAATGGACTGGGAAAAATGCCAATCATGGCTTGGGGATTGGGAAGTGATTCACAGAATGATTTCCCAGCAAAGGAACTGCATTATGACTGAAGAGAACTCAGCATTACATAACCAGAATACACAGGAGAACCTTCTCAATGCAAAACATTGCTGGCACAAAGATAAAGACAGCAAGTAATTAATTTTCTTCCACTAAGAAATCCTCCCAGCCTTTCAACCTCTCTTGTTCTTCCTGTGTACTTTCATCCAATTTGAACTTGGTTTTCCCATCCCAAGTCTCAGCCAAAAGACGTCTGGCACAGAAGAACCTGTGATTCATCAACTTAATACACATGTCAGCCTCCTCAACATCTTTGAAGAATATCTGAGCCACTCCATCTGGGTGTCTATCATGCACAATCACTTTTCTCACTTGTCCAATCTTAGAACACTCTTGCCTAAGATCATTCTGATACTCTAGGATCTTCTTTGGGTCTACCACAAAGTCTTCAGGATCAAAGAGGTTCTTGATGACCACTACCTTCTCATTACGATCTCTCATTCCTCGCAATTTCTCTGGTTTCCAAGCAAACAACTTCTCCTGTTGTTTCCTGAGTTTCTCCTTATCCTTCTTTTTCTTTTTTCGAGGTTTCAGTGAAGGATCAAACTGTCCCTTGAGCTGGAATCTGGCCCTCTCAACATGAAGTGTATGCCCTCTCAGATCATATCCATCAAGAATCTGAAGTGCCAGATCCACAGACTCAATTTTGATATAGCAGCACAGTGCATCACCTTTTAATTGCCCATTTGCATCTTTGTACAGCTTCACCTAGGAGAGGCATAAGAGAATTAGGAAACAGATTCCCATGTTGACCCCAATATTCTCAACAATGAAATGCATTCACTACAGCTCAATCTTCTTACCTTCATCTTTCCTTTGTCAGGATCTTTCATAACAAGGCCACACTTCTGCATCGTCTCCAGAAACTCTTCCTCAGTGATGTCCAATGGAAGGCCTGGAAATACCATCAAGGTCAAAGATTAGGCTTTTTTTTTGCCAAGCAGAGGTTGGAGAGCATTATGTCTAGGCCTCAAGTGATGCCTCATCAGTATTTTGTTAGGGTTAAATACCCATTGATGGGCCACAGCACATAAAAAGTCAAAACAGCTAAGCTTCCATAGCACACCAAGCCCTGTTATGATATAAGCTAGCAGCATGCAAGCACATACACACTTCAGAGGTGTTCATGCTATAAATGCCTAGTTTTTGGAATTTTCCTGCACCATGGCCCATCATTGGACATTTTACCCTACTAAGAGAAAGAAGAAATTTCCAATGATTAGAACATTTTACAAACCTGAGATATACACATGAGTATTGCGCTGATCATCCATCTCAAACCACTCTGGAGGATTTGGAACTGGCCTCTTCTTTCTCTCCCTGAGACTCACTTCATTTTCAGCTACTTCTTTCTCATCCCCTATCTTTTGATTGGATGCCAGTTGATTCACAGTGGCAGATTTTGCCTCTGGAGAGGTTTTCTGGCCATCTGAATCATGGCCAAAAGTACCATCAGGTTGATTTTGTGTGCCATAGTTGAGATGGTAAAGGGCCAAAAAGTCTTCAGTGATACGAGGAAACCATGCACGCTTATTTGTATCCCATTCATAAACAGTCCCATCTGAAGGATCCCTGTACAAAACACTGTTTCCTTCATAAAAATAGTCTGCCTGTCGGTCTCCAGTATGCCCAGGGGGTGCAGCTGAGGGTTGAAGTTTGGAATGGGGTTCCAAACAAGATTCGGAGCAGTCCTTTCCAGATGAATTGTCAGTTGTCCCACTTCGGTTTGCTTCTCTGGCTACTTCTTCCCACAAGTTCTTCACGGTGTCCCACATGTATCGAAGACCACTGTCAGGATCTGTGTAGTAGTACTGATTGTCTACCACCTCATAGTGTCTTTTATCAGTACGACTCTCAGCAGTACCAGACAGAGTCGTGGCTTGATTACCTTCTGCTCTTGCTTCTGAATCACCAGGACCAGCAAACACAATCCATTGGTTGGATTCAGAATCCCAATAATAGTTCTTGCCATCAGTATCTTGATATGTGTATCTCCCATTGATGAACTTACATTGGGAGGCATCCCAACCCTCTTGAGTCATAGGTTTCTCACTTTCCAACACAGAATGTATTGATCCTGGCTCTATTATTGGTTCTAATTCACCTTTATCCATTGCATTTCCACAACTCCCTTCTGCTGATTCCATCACACCTCTGCCTACTGGGATCAAGAATAGTCTGGCCTTTGCTTGGCTACTCTTACTAACACAACTCAAAAAAACAAGATCCATATATGACCAGCCTCTCAAAGTAATGACTTAAAAATAAGCAATGTAAATTAATCTAGTCTCAGAATAATTTAATATCTTGTGAAAACTGATTGCTAGAATCTGGATTGGATTCAGGCTAGGAGGGCAAGGATGTTTAGGCCTAAAAATGTGCCTCACCAGTAGACTATGCATGACAGGGCCAGCCTTCCAGTAATCCAAAGGCATAAATTACATCAAAACATGTATGCCTATTGGCTATAAACCACTGAAAAGCAAGTTCTGCAAGTTTTTCCTGTTGAGTTCAGTTGACTGCAGTAATCAAGTATTGCAAGAGTCATTCATGTGTCAGTGTCATCTGAAACTGTCAACTCCAATGAAAAGCCTCAGGCCTACCAAGATTAATTGAAACATAACATAGCAAAGGCTTATGAGAACTCAACTATGACCTGAAAAGGCAAAAACATAAACCTTACTAGAAATGTAAAGCAATAACCACTTACACTGGTGGTCATCACAAAGCTGATCGAGACAAAGCTAACACGGACATGAACAACCTGAATGACAACCACAAGGAGATGGGGAACCTAACACTCTTCACCAGTGAACACCAGTGAAGGCTAGATTCCCATCACCTCCTATCAATCAACAATCAACTACAATCAACTTCAGGAACACTTTAAAATTTCTTAAGTAGGTTAGGCATGTATATTATGTCACCACCCCCAACCCTCCTGTTCCATCCAGTCTTTATATGTCTTCCAATTCCAATCCAGCCTAAATTAGTGCTCAAATTCTTCCATGCCTTCCAGGTTCCATCATCTCTCTCTAATCAAAGGTAGGGAGTCATGATCATAGATTTATCTTTTTAGCAGTCAAAACTCAGAATCAAAGGAAATAATCCCACCCCAAAAGTACTGCTCCATCCCATGGGAGCTCACAGGGCTCTACCCTTCTACAGATACACATGAAAGTGAGGCTCCACTGGGGACTATGATGCAAGGATGGATGGAGGGGACTGCAGTATGCAAGTCCTCTAGACAATACCAATGCCGAAATGAACACTACACTGCTCCTCGCACTCATACATCTGGAAGATGACAATGTACATAGCAAAGGGAAATGTGAAATATATGCCAGCATAAATAGAGATGAGTGCATGTTGTGGTGCTTAGGAATCAGAGCCTATTGGAATGGTGTGTGCCTCAACTAAAATAGCCCTAATATCTTGACAAGACTTTTCATAAATCTCTCTACAAAGCCTGCACAGCTTTTTTGTGCAAATGCTCAAAGATAGATCTGAACTACATGCCTAATTCTACGGATGACAGAATGGCACGGGACCACTTCTTGTGCTGGGTCTAAGTTAAACTCTGTAGTCTACCGTCGTCCTAAAATTAAAATATATTAAATTAAATGATAGATCACATAGGCCTCGAATGCGGCGCGGAGACCATGGCCTCCACCCGTGGCGGGAGCACCCTGTGCTGGTGTTGGAGGCGGCCATTTTGAATTTGGAATTTCATAACAAGGTCTATCTATAGATATTTAGAACAATTCCTGGATACCATCTTGCAAAAACAGGAAAGGGGCCGTTCACAAATTACGTAACGTAAGGGGGGAAGGAGGGGATTAAACAAAGTGTTTCTGTGAGTAACAAGTTTTTTTCATAAAAAAAAATTAAATTATGCGACTGGAATTTCTTATTAGAAGGGTAATTGTTTAGTAACAAATCACTCACACGACACAAAGAGCCAACACTACTACCCACCCGCACCCACCACTACCAACAGTGGAGTGGGCATTGGGAGCGTGGGAACGTCTACTGACTTCCCTCTCCCCTGCTGCAAAACTCGCAATGTCGCAGCTGTCATGCCTGGACCTGCTCAGACAGGCAAAAGAGGCTCAGTTACCCTTTGGACATTGCCCTCGTTCGTCTCTCTCTCGGCATCGCGATTTCTATTTCCACCATTCTACTCTATATTTCCCTGTCTCCTTTTACTCTTTTTTTAAATCTCAAATGGGTGATCACCATCAATCAAAATTAACATACCCAAGTAGTTCGTAGGTGGTGGCCCACTACTTACATTTGGGGAAGAGAGCTGGTGGCCCACCAACTTCACCGGGTTGTGAGCCACCAGGTACATGTCCCACTTGCCACCACGGGCCCGCCACCTTCCGGGCCACTAAAGGGCCAGCACATTACCAGTTAGCTCGTTTGTAGTGTACCACCAGCTGCGAAGGGTCCATATGCCTTCATTTATATCCGATTACCCGATAAATCTTGGCTCTAGAGTCTCCTCAGAATAGTACCAAGATGACCCACTGCTCTCATCTTCCGTGTCCAAGACACCTGGAAGGGTGAGCAGAAGTCTACGAGTATCAAGACATATCGTATGCATAATTTAGGATGGTAGAGTTTAGACTCTCTACCCTCCCCTAGTCCTGTACACTTCTGAATTCCCATACTTAACTTCAGCATTTAATAATTCCCTGAATCTTATATTGCAATCAAAACATCATAATTCCACGCTTTCCTATCTGTTTATAAATTTCACATTAAAAAGAAGAAAAACGAGGAAGAAACACTTTTGTTAAATCAGGAAGGCAGGTACTTCATTGCAATTGTAGGGTGAAGGAAACGGGGGTAACATCTAGTGGGACTCTTGGTACTGCATCTAGGGGAGTGGATGAAAAAAGTGGAGGGGGGCCACGGGAAGTCAGGAATACAGTCAGTGTCGTAACAAGGGGTGTGCGAGCAGTGCTCCTGCACAGGGCGCTGATTGCCGAATTATAAAAAAAAACGATTAAAAATTCTCGAATTCATGTTCAAATGCTTTTTTCCCATAATATAATGTTTCGTAAAAGATATATGATCAAACATAAGTTCAAGATGATTGTATGCTCCAGAAGACTGATAAGAATTAGTCAGTAAGTTGAAGTCAGAGGTCACATACGTTTTCTTCACGTAGGGAATAAAATGTATTTGTCTTAAAGTTTCATACAAATTTCCTCATTTTTCTACGCCTGCTCATGTGAACTACGTCGGTGAGTCGATGTTCTTCTGACCGTTGTGTGCATCTTATTAGAAATAGAAATCTAACATTTTTGAAAAGTTAAGAGATCACTTTATTCTAGGGCTGTCAATTGATTAGTTTCATCAACCAAGTACTGCAATCGATTAAATCTGCAATCGCGATTATAAATATTAATCGAATTTGAATCGACCCTCCCAAATCTCCCCCTGGATACCTCTTTCTTCTCTTAAAATTTGACTGTATAGTGCGTAGCCTCGTGAAACAAGTGAAAATGATGCTTTGTCGAGATAAAATGAAATTATGGCTTGTAGAAGGTTGTCGTTTTCGCACTGTTCACTCTTCAACAAAAATGACCTACTTTTGGAAAAAGGAAACACAAAAACAAGGTCATCGCTTTCAGAATATTCTCAAAATATGATTAATAAGGAAATGTAAACGAAAGTCGGAATGAAGAAAGTACACAACAAAATATGAATAGAACTTTAAAAAACTTGCAAATTATCCTGAATTAAACACATCTAATCATATGAATTAATACGTAATGTATTGTTGGTGCTGGGGAAGCTGAAGAGGTATAGAGGGGGAGGGGGAGATGATGAGTTGATATCTCGCACAGGGCATCAAATATCCTCGGTATGGCGCTGGATACTGTCATCATACTTGTTTGGGTCTTTTCCTTCTTTTTTTTTACTTTTTTTCTTGAAAAGTTTGGGGGGGGGGGGCAAAGTATTCCCCCTTGCTCCTCTGACCCTACACCGCTGATCCCCATCGTATCTGGAACTCAGACGAGTCGGCTTTTCAGCTTTGCCCTAAGAGCCGTAAGGTCTTGGCTCCAAGGGGAGCACGTAATGGCAATGTTGTTTCCATGGAGAATAAGAAGGAAAACCTTAATGTTCTCTGCAAATTCTCTGTGGCAGGGAATATTGCCCCCCCCCCCCCCGATCATGCATCCATATGTTCGTCTCCCTCGCGACATTGCCGAGTCTATGCCAGATGGTTAGGGGATCGTTCATTCAAGAACCGGCTGGATGAAGTCGGAAATATATGAGTATATCTCGTCTGTATTCCATCCCTACCTTGTCGCATATAAGATGGACTTCCCGTGATCCTCTTTGCGGATGGCCATTCCACACACCTTACCATCCAGTCTAGAAAGCTCTGTGTAAAGCTGAAGGTAATTTTGGAGGCTCTCTACCCCAATGTCACCCGAATATTGCAAATCGCCGATGTTTCCGACCCTTGAAGTCCAACTAGAAGGCAGCCCTTGGTCAGTGACATATAGACCATCCCAACCGGGTCGTCACAAAGAAAGACTTCGCTGGGGTGATCAAGATACCTATGGGAGGTATAACTACATCTTGCATACAGAGCAGCTTCCGCACATGAGGAATATTCCCATGGAGCCCAGAGAATGTGGATTACACGAGGTGCCTTGCTGTCCAGGACGCACCCAACTCCATACCATTCTGACCTTGAAAAATTTCCGGGAGATCATTGGGGAACAACTAACATCAACTCTTGAACTAGGAACACGTCCAGAGTCCATGGATGAGGTTTGGAAGGCGGTGAGGAACTTGTATTATCATTTGGCAGGCACATGTAGGAGGCATCCTCCCATTCCTCTCCCTCGGTAGCTAAGTGAAACGCCTGCATCCCCTCTGTACGCCGCAATAGAAGTATCAGAGGTAGTCGACGAGGACGCGCTAGACAAGCCTGCGCAGCTGCAGGATTGCTTAATCTGGCATGGAACTCCCAAAAGGAAAGGCGTCGGGAAGACGGAAAGGTTTCCATGGACGATGTCCAGTGGAAAATGGAAGGACATGTTTCGGGAGAGAAAGACTAAACGATTGGACAAGAAAATGAAGAGAGGAATAAGGTCAGAGAGGAAAAGAGCCGAAAAACTGAGAGAAAACAAGAAAAGGACGATCAAGAGTCATGAGAAGTAGAGAAAGCGCAAGGTGGAAAGTGGAAGAAGTGGAATTTCGATGAAGATGGCGTGGGTCTACCCTTCGATGAAAGTATGAAGGAGGCAGAATTCCTCAATTGCGCTTCGTTTTCCTTTTCTTTTTCTTAAGAGGATTCATATTTCATTTTAAAAAAAATACTTGTGGCCAATAAATGGATCCGAACTGGCCAAACGCTGGAGTAAAGTTGCCAATAAATGTTTTTTTTTGTCACATTATTTAATTTTGTTCGTATTCTTCATTTACTTCAGGAATAAAGGAAAATAAATGTCACCAAAGTATTTGCATCTCATTTCACTATTAATGAAGCAGAAAGAAACGTCGCTACGGTTTGCCTCATGTTCAGAGGAGTCATTGCAAGCTCTGCGATTGGCTTAAGCGACCAAAAACGGGTGTTTATCCTATGGCAGGGATTTCACACTCGATTAGGCTGGGGGCCGGATGGAAGCTTCCAGGGGTGATTAGGGTCAAAATAAAAATCTAAACCTAATCTTTAATGCAAAAAGGCTGAAATTTGCTGTACATTTCCTTAAACTATTCTTGTTGAAGAGGACTTAGCGGGCCGGACAAAATTGACTGACAATAGGTGCATGTCACCCTACGGGTGACATGCACCTATTGTCCTCCTCAATAGGTGCATGTCACCCTACGGGTGACATGCACCTATTGAGGAATCAGATTAAAGATGAGATGAACACGTTTTCTAAAACATGCTTAAGGATGTGTTTATCTTTGACATGCACCACCGAAAATCAGATTAGTTTCCATGAACATGTTTATCCACGATTTAAACACATTTAAAGGCGGTGTGGTTGCACTTAGAAAGAAAATATTGAGTATTGTGCCAGATCCTGCTCTATTGTCCGCACCAAGTCCGCGACAGTGTCTTTTGAAAGACGAAACCTTCGGAATTCGTCTTGAACCATTGAACCATTCAAGAGGCTTAAGTCGATCTCTGATAGTCCATCTGGCAATTTGGTTCAGGATCACGTCAAAAACCTATATCTCTTCATTAAACCCTTCAGTGGGAATGATGTATATATCCGTCATAGTGAAATGGTCCTTAGGCCTTTTTTTTCGTCTCGTTATATTCGAGTTTGGGTTAAATATGAATTCGAAACTCGAAATAGGAGTATAAACTAGAGAAAGAGTAGCAAATTTATTACACAAACACCACTTGTTATTCTCACGAAAAGAATTTCTGACTCCGGTAGTAGGCTTCTGTCCAAGAAATCCCCCACTTAACCCTTTCAGACTTGGCATCCATTCCAATGGACATTGCTTTTACAATTTCTATGGCAATTTCTTAGGATTCTCGTGACTTTGAGCTCTATATTACGCAACAATGGGCACAATTATGCATGGCTCAGTTCCAACAAAAGCCTTCTTTCACTCATTAGTTTTATCATCTTCTGTTATTTAATTAAATGTGTAATATATAATATGATATGGTAAATTTATGCAAAATATAAAAACCACACATAAAGCATGAAAATTTCAATTACAATCACGAAACAGCTCAAAAATGAAAAAAAGGATGTTATTCCGATAGCAGTCTTAAGTCAGGTCTGAAAGGGTTAAGGGGTTAGGGGGAGGGGGTTCTACCCAGTGGCGTAGCCAGGTTTTCGTCAATGGGGGGGCTAAGCGAAAAGTTGGGGGGGTTAATGGGGGGCTAAGCGGAACGTTGGGGGGGCTAACTTCTCCTCGTCGGGGTGGGGCGGACGCATTTCGACCAGAGTTGGGGGGACTTGAACCAAACTTGGGGGGGGCTTCAGCCCCCCCCCCAGCCCCCCCTCGCTACGCCACTGGTTCTACCCTTCTTGAAAATTGAGCTAGGGCGAAGTTGTTTTATAGATGTAGCATAGCGTCTCCCCGCCCCTCTTTCTCCTCAGGGCTCACTCCAAGGGAAAGCATTTCTTAAAAACCCATATACAGTACCTCCAATGGGTCCCTTATCTGATCGAGGGGAACGAACTTACCCCTTTTTTTACACCTCCCTTTACTTTCCAAGTTCTGCATTCGATCGCCTCGAGACATCGGTGTGGTCATACCGTTTCAAAATATTATGTCGTCGTCCGAATTAAAACAAAAATATTTAGCTCATTTGGCTCATATCACTCCTATTCTCTTGCACCGTTCTCCTACTTGAGTTGTGCTCCTCGATGCGCACAAATGAGATTTGAAAGATGACTTATAATAACATGTATAATAACAATAAATAATAATAACATGAAAAAAGCCGCATCACAGTGCAGATAACATACTCTGAGATCGTAATAACAGGCCGTTCTCCCTACACACCAGAGAGTTTACCCCCCCCCCCCCCCACTCGATTTATGCCGCGGGGCATACCCCGCCGTTTGCACACAGGTTATTGAATACAGAAGTCATTTTCGAATGAAGTCGTCATTTTCACGCCTTGGAAGGAAAAGGCCTTCACTGTCTGGTTTCTTCGTGTCTCTCCTTCCTTTCCTACCCTCTCAAGACGTGGATTCCTCGAGGGGGAATGCGGACCCACTGCTTTTCACATCCATGAAGGCTCTCGCCAGAACCATCTAGGGTGACCCACTAATAGGAAACAAGAGGGGTCGGGTCTCACTTACAACGTCTATTCCCCAATTGCTTGGGACACCTTCGCCACCTGGTTTTCGAGAATGTAACTGGACCGTTATAATGGGACTCTATGGCGCAAAAGTTTTGCTCGATTTGCATGAAAACGAGCCCAAATTAAGAAGAGCCACTTGGTGTATTGTCTCTTTGGGTTGATCTCGTGGTTTTGCAATCGATCTTTCAGTTCTTGAGATATAGATATTAAATACTGACTAGTACTTGATGATGTAAGGTATGATGATGAGGTAATACACTCAATGGAAGGAGCTCCAAGTCCGTAATTCATTGATATATTGTTTATAGGGGCGAGAGAAGGTACTTTTGCGAGAACGCTTTTTAATTTTCAGGTTGGAAATTAAGGGTAGAGCTTACCCTTAATACCAGCGCAGCACAGCCCATTCAACAAGCTCCCCGTCGAGTATCCTTCGATCAGAAAAAGATCATAGAGCAACAGGTGAACAAAATGCTAAAGCAGGACATTATTAGACCGTCATTGAGCCTGTGGAACTCACCTGCCATCCTAGTGCGGAAAAAAGACGGGTCCTGGAGATTATGCGTAAACTATCGTAAATTGAACGATATCCACTGACGAAGGAAACGTACGACCACAGAAAAGAGCATTTCGTTCAGCTACGGGAACGCATTTCGCGTCTCGTTTGGGAAGGAAGGTTACGAGGGTTAGCGCTAGAGGTGTAGTAGGAGGCATTTAACACGGTTGAACTAAACTCTATGAAGCTTTGCATTCCTAAGAAAACGAAGATTGCTGAGACAGTCGGTCTGGTTTACGAGTAAAGTTAAATCATTGATCAGACGTAAGAAACAGACATGGGACTCGTATTGGCGCACGGGGAAGCAGGAGAACCAGGAATAGAGGGTTGCTACGAGGTCTTAGAAGAGATAAATTAGTTCGACGAAACGGGAGCGAGAGGTGAGACTGGTGATTAATGCAAAGAATAAACCCAAAGCTTTTCCTCAATACGTAAGCGGCAAATATTGGCATACGATCGGACCTCCTAAGGACGACACTGAGGAGATAGTCTCGAATAGTGGCAGTATGGCGGGGGAGCTTAATGATTTATTTGCATGTTTTTTTCGAAGGAATCCGACGATGCACCAGCGATGATGGTCGCTGACGCGTGCATCGAGGACGTCGTCATCACCGGGGAAGAGATCAAGAGGATTGGGAAATTAACCCCCAAGCAGCATGTTTATGTAAACAAAATATCTATTTTTTGCAAACAATGTCAATTTCTTGCGATTGTCATAGAAATGAAATCACGTTAATATAAAATCTACATTCGTCTATTTACATCATCAGAGTGGATGTGTAATGCATATAAACTAGACATCAATTCACCTGATGTAAAGAACATGATATAAAGTTTATGCAAAATCAACACCACACCATCTATATGAAACTTTAGCTGACTCCCGCAGTTGCATACCAAGGAGTCCTTACTAGAAGGAACCCATGTTTCCTGCACCCGACAAATGCAATCAAGTATCTGCTTTCCTGATATATTGCAAGGTTTTCCTTCAATCCTTCCTCTTCATATTGTGCAATTTATAAACATATATCAGGAAAACATGAAATTATGATATTTTTATTACAAAATATAAGACACAGGAAATGATTAAATGCCGAAGTTAGGGGTTGTTCACAAATTACGTAGTACAAGGGGGGGAGGGGGGGATCAGGTAAAATGTTACGATTTGTTACGGGGGACGGGGGGAGGTGGCACGAATGTGACGTAACAGGTTTTTTTTCATAATAAATAAATAAATTATGCGACTGGAATTTCTTATAAGAAGGGTAATTGTTTAGTAACAAATCACTCACACGACACAAAGAGCCAACACTACTACCCACCCGCATCCACCACCCTTACTAAAATTGGAGTGGGCGCAAGGAACCAAATGAAATAAAAACTTTTCCTTTCCTTTTTTAAAAAGATTTTAATCATCTCTGAATGTGTGTAATCCAGAATGTTAGTTAAGAGTGTTTATTAACGAGTTCCTTTTTCAAATGCATTTTACTTGTTTATTTATCTTATTATAATAAAAAAATATGAAGGCGGGGGAGAGTCATATTTTGTCACGTATTTTTTTTTTGGGGGGGTGGGGGGGGGGTCGAAGCTTTTGTTTCGGAGTGTTACAGGGGGGGAGGGGGGGGGTCAAAAAAGTTTAAAAATCACGCTACGTAATTTGTGAACGGCCCTTAAGTATTGTAATATAGGAGTATACAGGAATAGGGAAAAGTATTAATAGAACGCGAAACTCCTCTCATATCACACCTCTCACATCTTCTATGCAAGATAGGACCTATTAAAGTCCTACTCATACTCCTAGAGTTCCGAGTTGGGGGCGGAAGAGGGATAACTTAGTATTCTTGGACAAAAATTTTTGTGTACTCTTCCGAGTACACTAGAGCTCCAAGGTGTGGAGGAGAATCGGAAATGCATGGCAGCATTGATTATCTCCAAAGCTGATGATTTACATGAAAATTCACATGAATGCTGAACAAAAATTAACATCAATTTTACATAATATTAATATAAACATAGTACAGTAATTGGGATGTAAACAGGAATGTCAATTTTATGTAAAATTCTCGTCAATTTCATGTAAAATTCTCGTCAATTTTATATCACCGTTCGCGTATCACAGAGGTGACATTTCTGCAAACATGTTGACAATATCTTGATGAAGGTTTGCGTAAATTGATTTAAAATGGACAAAAAAATTTAAATTAATTTGTTATAATATTTACATAAACATGTTCCTTGGGCCTTTATAGGGCAAAACTCGGGCATCAAAATAAAATATCTTACCATGCCAAACTCACATGGTCCCAAGCAGCATGTTCACGTAAACAAGATATCAATTTTTTGCAAACAATGTAAATTTCTTGCGATTGCCATGAAAATGACATCACGTCTACGTAAAATTTACGTTCCTATATTTACGTCACCAAAGTGTACATGTATTTTACAGTAACTAGACGTTACTCCATCTGACGTGAAGTACATGATATCAAGTTTATGAAAAATTAACACCACACCATCCATATGAAACTTTAGCTGACCATCCTGTAGTTGCNGGCTCCTAGTGACTATTTTCTGTTCAGACACTTGAAAAAATTTTTGCGGAGAAAAAGATTTTCATGCAATGAAGAGCTGAAAGTTGCCGTTTCTGACTGGTTTGATGGACAAGAAGTTGACTTCTATTCCCAGGGAATAAAATCCTTGGAATCAAAGTGGAATAAGTGTGTTGAGTTAAAAGGTGACTACATTGAAAAATAAAGTGTTATTTTTCCCCTCGGATGTTTCTTTCTTATTCAGGTAGATAACTTATTGAGTGACCCTCGTATATCAATTCTCTTCAATGGTACCGAATGACTCTTTAAATACGCATGAATTCCAGGGGAAAATTAACATAAATCTTATGTAAAATGAATGTAAACATGCTGTTTGGAATGCAAATGGGAATGTCAGTTTTACGTAAAATTTACGTTAATTTTATATCACCGTTTACGTATCACAGAGGTGACATTTCTGCAAACATGTTGACATTTTATTGACAATGGTTTGCGTAAAAATGATATACTCCGTAAAATGGGCGAAAAATTTACATTCATTTTACGTAAAATTAACATAAACATGCTGCTTGGGGTTTAGTGTAATCATCATGTAGACATGATAAATGGGCAATTTCAAACAGCTGTTGTGCAAATATGAGGCGGTAAGTATACTTACCAGAGACCATTACTGGGAAATAAACACATTAGTTGCTCAGTAGTAAGTATATTTACCAGTAACCTATAAAGGGTTAAAGGCAGGGAAGGCAATCAGCCCTGATGGTATTTCGGCGCAAATTATCAAGGAATTATCGAGGGAAGCTGCGTTACCGTTAAGAATCATCATTGAAAGTAGCATTTTGCGCGAAGTGCCTAGAGATTGGAGAGAAGCGAACGTCGCACCGATAAAGGACAAGAGCGATCCAGGAAACTACAGGCCTGTTAGTCTTACCAGCATTTCAGGAAGATCTTGGAGGGCATGACAAGGGATCGCATCTTCGAATTTCTCGAGGGAAACTGTCTACTCCGAGATTCCCAGCAGTCTCAGGAGGCTACGAAATTGTCTAATCAACTCGCTCGAGTTTTACAATTGAGAGACGGGCAAAAGGGATAAAGGGTGATCCCCTTTATCCCTTTTGTCGATATTATCTTCTTAGATGTCGCGAAGGCTTTCGAAACTGTTTCACATAAAAGACTACGCACAAAATTGGAAGTGCACGGGATCCAGGTAGAATGGGTACTTTCGGACTTTTCGGATGACTTTCGGGAAGAGTGCATAGGATGATTGCAAACGGGGAAGTGTCGCCGGAAGCTGGAGTCGCAAGCAAAGTACTCTGGGGTTCGGTCTTGGGACTGCTCCAATTTCTGGTTTATGTAAACGATCTCGATGAAGGCCTTGCAAGTGAAGTTGGAAAATTTGCGGACGAAACGAAAATAAGCTTCACCGTCAATGGGGATGAGGGCAGGGCGAGAGCCGGGAGAGATTTAGAACTCCTCGATGAGGGAGTAAAAAATGGTTAATGAAAGTTTAACTAGGGTAGATTTTAAGATTCTTCACGTCGGTCGAAATAATGATAGGTCTCTGAAAGCGTTCAGCAAAGATAAATTGGAGAGGCAAACGCGGAGAGATTTACGGATTACGATCGACGAGCAACTTAAGTTCTTCTCTCACGTGCAGGCGACCGAAGTAAAGTTTAGCAGAATCCTAGGTTTCGTCCGGCATTCCATTGCCTCTAAGAGTTCCCGCATTATTCCTCTGTTATATTCGGCATTTTTTTTTAGAGCATTGCGTTCAATTCTGAAGGCCTGTGAATAAAAGTGACTTGGTGGCGCTAGAGAAGATTCAAAGTCGGGTTACTAAAATGATCAAGGAGGTTCATAGACTCTCGGATGAGAAACGTTTAGACGAGCTGGGGCTCTATTCGCTCGAGTGAAGGTTAACGTGGGGGCCTCATCCAGGCATTTAAGATCATTAAGGGTATCAATGACGTGGCGCGCGATAGGTTTTCTAATTGGGTGGTAACAGCCGAACGAGGGGAATCAGTTCAAATAACAAAAGCCTCAAGTGAGGCTCAGGTCGCGGAATAACTTTCTCATTTGCAGGGTGTGTGGAATGAGTTAAAAGATCATGTACCCTGTAGTAGATGCTCCTTCCGTGGCCAGCTTTAAGAAGAGGCTAGATGCCTTCATAGACAACAAAAAATGTGGCAAAGCAGCATTATCTAACTAGACAGGAGGTAGTGCTCCCACAAGAATATGTATCGTTAAGGCCTAGCATATTTTTATTTTTACATTGAATGCTCGACCTCGACACGGGATGCTCTAATAGGCAGATATGCCTCCTGACATCCCTAATCTAATCTTAAATCTTGAATCTAGGACAAGTGAAAGAGGTGGGGTCAGCAAAAAATCTGGGAAGGCACATTTCAGCTCTAGTAGATGTTCTTTAAATTCAGAATATTCTTAGCTTGCATGAATTCCTATGGATACTCATGGTTGCCATAGAAACACTCCAAGGTGGAACTTTTAATGACAGTTCAAGTGTAAATCATAGGGTGTGACAAAAATCCAGTAAATCCTGAAAAGATCCATATTTTTAATGTATTTACTTTTGTTCGTTCATCCATAACTTCAGGCACAATCAGATCCACTCATTCCTCAGCTGAGGAGGGTATAGTCATCCTCACACTTCACAGCAGGGCAGACTTCAAAGAATGTCTTCACCATCTCCTCAGCACCAGTTGTATCTGCCAAAGAATAAATGTGGAGTTCTTCGAATAAACTCTATAGTAAAACTCATAATTATTCCTCAAACTGAATCATCATCAACCCTTCTGAAAATCATATTGTATTGAATACCTCTGAAATTGCATAAAATAATTCAAAACTGTCCTATTTTTGGCTGGTTTGTGCAAATGATGCTAGTTTCTCAGAAACTGTTCTTCACTTCATAGTGTCACATTAAAAAAAAGACAATTTAAGCTTTTCTCTTCCAGTGATCATATTGATCCAAGTGCAAACTACAAATTCTGAGAGCTCACCTTTGGAGAAAGCAGAGCTGAGGAATTTATGAGAAAGTGACCTTGCCAATCCCTTGAAAAGTTGCTTGTCAGAAATCCTACCAGCCTTGAAATATGGCATTAAATGTGACACCATCCAATCTGCAACCTGAGTCTTCTTCAGACCTGGCTCTGAAAGGTCTCTTTTAGGAGTCTCTCCAGAAGCAGATTCTGGAGTACTGGAGAGACCAAGTGAAGTGACTGTCGCACAAGCCTTTTTCCTGATATAAGTATCAGAAACTCGTTTGCGCTTCAAGGAATTGGAGTTTTCCTTCACAAATCCACAATCCCCTGTTCTCAGGTGATTGGCTGATATCAAGTGTGAAGGGATGAATGTCTCACTGCTAACATTTGTCAAGGCACATGACATTTCTTGCTGACTAAAAGGTGAATGAAGCTCTTCCTTTGTCACTGGACTGTGAATAGGAGAAGTGGAACATCTTTCACACTCAATGGGGGACATGCTTCGGGTCCCATCAATATGCTCTTGTGGTGGTTGGAATTTCCAAAGCAACTCATCACGATCAGCCAGGAACAGAGAAGTTCTTTTCTGAAAACATGAAACGTGTTCATTTCCAGAAGAATCAGAGAGAGATGAAGATGATTCTACAAGGGGTTTTGCAGCCACTTCTTCAGTCATTGAGGATGTCTCCTCACATCCTGTCAAACACAGATGCCTGTTTCCTGCTTGTGTTGCTTTCTTGATCTCATTCATCTGTTGAGGAATAAAAGCATCACTTATGAAAAAGAGAGCAAGTTCACTCTCCACTTTGATCCTATACCTTCAGTAAAAGGGACTTACCAAGAAAACCATTGCTCTTCTGTACATCGTTATCACTTTATTTTGAGTGAAAATGCCATATTCAGCCTTGATGGCATTCTCTGTGATATATACATCTGCCAGGGGTGGAGAGCCAGAGTCACATGAACTTTTTGCATTTCGTCTCAATGTTTCTTCCAGTAGATTCAGGTAATCTTCCCGACTCTGTGAAATAAAAAGCCTAGTTTAATGCCAGTACACATATAGCCTATGCATATCAACACTTCCAAAGAATAGGCAAAATGACTGGTAGCTGTTTTTATATTACAATATGATATGTCACTCGCATGTATGCTATAATTGAGAGGATGTGACAGGGCTTCACTCATACAAGAATGAGAAAATTCCATAGTACTTGTAAGGGGTTCAGTCCCAAATGACATTGTCAGAAGAAGGCAGTAGCCAGAGAAAGAGTAAAGCTGGCAGTAAATGAGCTTTGAGAAGGGACCAGGAGCAAAATTCATGGAAGGAGACAGAAATACAGTGAAGTGGAACTCACGCTGGCTGTAAGTCCAGGTATTTTCACTGAGGAGCTTGAAGCTGCACCCACTCGATATGTTTGGTCATCCTTGATGCTTGTTTTGTCTTTCAGTCCACCCTCCTCTGTCTTCTGATGTTGTCTCAACTTGAATTGATTCTTTATCACCTTTTCCAGCTGCTTTTGCTCTGCTGACTTATGTGAATTCCTCTCCCCTGTCCAATTATGTTCTTCATCTCTGCATAAAGAGAATAAACCGTCCTTAATGCAAAATTTGGGATAAATTGACAAAATTTTCTTCATGGATTTGCTGCAGGGCCAGGAGAGTCTTGGAGTCATAGAATGTATACCTATGTGTGTGTAAAATCAAGACTCTTGTAGCAGTATCAAGATCACCTTAGACCACAGTAGGTGCATCAAGTCATCCTCTACACGAGGCATCATATTCGTAATATCATATTCATAATTTATGCTTTGGAATTAGGCTTCTGGAAAAATATCCTTATTTATGGGCATGTAATTTTGAACATCATGTGATTTCATATTCACGTGTCATGCAATTAAAAAATTCTGTCTGTAGCTGTTTTTGCCTTCCAAAAAATGCAAAAACTGGGAATTTTGAAAATTTATAATAGATTCTATAATAAGTTATTTATACTTAGATTTTTAATTTTTTACAGCAGTGAAACTATCTGTGGATTGATAGGAATTATTTTAATTTGATACTTGCATAAACAAAAAAGTTGGCATCCCAAAGTTAATTGTGTATTAAGTTGCCAATCTGTGTCAAGTCCCCCTATGTTATGGTACTCAGAAAATATGGATAGTTGACTTCACATGAGATACATGATTTTGAGTGGTTTCTTTGATTTCATTGGCAGCAAGAGGAAATCTAAAGGTCCATAAATCTGGACATGGGATTCAGGATGATGAAAAGCTAATGCCATAGTTTCTGATCCAGGATATGAACAAGTTTGTGCCAAGTGGATCTAGCAAGTGGTGTCCTAAGTACAGCTTGCCTGCCTGTGGGCAGTAGCTATTTTGATTGGAGTAGGAGAGCTTTTACTCTTTCCTGGGATGTGTCATTACTTGCAATGAATCATGCTATCATCATTACAATTGGAAGCAAGGAGTAGTCAACACTTTGGAAGAAACCCCAACAGGTAAAATCTTAATCCTTTCATGCCTGAATTTTTAGAAAAAAAGAACTTACCTCAAATTCATGCAGAGGATAATAATGCACTCTTATGAGATGTTTACTAGACTCGTACTGATAAAATGAAGCTGTTTTCATCTTAATCTTGCAGACAGGACCTGGTCTGATGAGTCAATGCTGACGATAGCTTGCAGGCATGCATGCAATGGATTTTTAAAATTAGGAAAGTTGATGGTTCCAAACAAAACCATCCAGTATGAAAGGGTTGAAGGTCAGCTGAAAAATTCATGCACCTCATCTTTCTTTTTGAAGTACAAAAACCATTATATATGACCATGCCATGGCAAAATGGAAAACTTTCTCTGGAGAATATTATTCAAATCATATCAATAAAATTCTGAGAAGGAAACTAAAGGAATTAGTGGCCAGAGCTCTGGACTACAGGTCATCCTCCATCAAGAGAATGCTTCTCCTCATGCATCTCAGATTTGTTCCAATATACAGGATGATTGAGAAGTTGTGCAACCCAAAATAAATCTTGCCATGGCCAAAAGAAACAGCACAGAAACATTTTATTCTTTTGGAATCAAGTTACACTTTTTTAACACCCATAACTTCAGTTTGAAGGCTCAGTGGTATTTGTTCACAAAACAAAGTCGGGGTGTACATGGTGTTCACAAAACGTACAATAGTCACAAAGACTTTGGGTAGCATGACTTTTCAATCACCCTGTACTTCCAGATATTGAGTTTGAATTGCTTCCCCATCCACCCTACTTGCTCAATATAGTTCTTGTGATTTCTTTATGTTCCCAGTGATGGAATTTCATTTGTAAGGGAGAGATAGCAAGCAAAAGCTTTGAAGGCTATGTGTCAAGAGTGTCATGAGCATTAGCAATTGGGAGTTCAGGAACTTCAAAAGCAGTCCTTGTTTGTATGCTTTGATGGGAAAGACTTTCTGCATGAAGGCTACAGGAACTACTAATTATTATTGAATGCCAAGCCATTTGAGAACTAACCTCTTCTGACCATTGCGTCCTCCACCATATAGATCTGCATCCTCCTCAGTGATTGCCAGGGGATTTGAGAAAAAATTCCTCTTTCTCAACAATGATTCCTCAAATTCCTGTAGTCGCTTCTCAACATCTTTTGGCAATGAACAGGCATCACATTGATTTGAGCAAGATGGAAGTTCATCACCAAAGAATTTTGCAAATGCAGCATGTCGGCAACTACAATGAGAGAAAAAAAAAGGACCAGTCAGAAGTTGTTCAAAGAAAACTCATGATCGTCAAATACCATAGGATATGTCTGAAGTCTTAATTTGTTCTGAAGTCTCAATTGGCAGGCTACAGTCAGTTGTGATTTCGAAATCAATGGCAGGTAAAAGTTATCCAAGGCAATGGTGGCAATGGAATAAGGGGGTTTTATTAGTAGGAACAGAGCTGTCACAGTATCAGGCAATGCATGACATTTGAAATTAGCTTTCTACATTATCCCAGCCTGTATATTTCAAATATTGAGATTATATTATGGTAACTGTTATTCTATGGAATGTGCTTGGATTGTGGTAAAGAAGGTGATAAGAGAAAGACCTTCATAAAAGAGAACATACAATTTGACAAGGCTGGCCCAGCTTATTTGTCATTATTTTGGAAGAACTCCAATCCCAATTTCATTGCCTCCCTACCATTTTTTATTTTGAATGTTTAAAGCAATATGAAAATCAGCCACAAAAAGACTTCAATTTATAAAACAGAAGATGCTAATGATAATTCATGAGGACTTTCCAGGGGGGTATAAATGCATACTTGATGTTATCTATATACTGCAGGGATCCCTGCAAAGTCTGTCAGTCCAACAAGGTTTCGTCATTCACTGAACAACATGCCACTCCACCACAGATCAGGCCTATTTTGATAAACCCTGGATCCCTCTCTGCCTAGCCCTGCCCTATCCTTCCACTTTCAGAGCCAGTCTCAAGGTCAGTTCAGTAGTTCCTGTGCAAACTTATACACCCTTCATTTCCTTGCATACAACGTGGGAGCAAGTGAAATTGGAGGCTTGCTCCCAGATACTTTCCATTACCCTTCCCATCCTGCTCTGCAACTGTGCATGCTTCCAGCACCAGCTATGAAAAGATGCAGGGCCCATGTCACAAATGAGAAAAATTGACCACTGTTACTGGTAACAGATATATAGTACTTTACAAGTATAAATGAGACAAAATGAAATATAAATAAATGAGAAGAAAGAAATCAAGCAGCTGGAGTATAGTAAGACAAGAGCACAAATGAGAACACTCATTTATTTGAGATCAACTTGAATATGCTTCTCATATTTCAAACTTCAACTGATTTTCAAACTAGGGACCATTCCATTGGTGGCAGTGCTTACCTGATACCTTCAGCATACTTTATGACATGTTGAAAGCTCTTGAAGGAGGCTTCAGCCTGAAGCTGTTTTCCTGTGGTTTTTGCTTTCCCATAGTCTTGTTTTAAGAGGAAGGCAACAGCATCTCTCTCTGATCGAGAGTAGTAAAGTCGACATCGAGATGGCTTGCCATCACGTCCAGCCCTCCCTGATTCCTGGTAGAAAGCAGCTATGCTCTGTGGCACACTCCAGTGCACAACAAACCTGGACATTCGAAAGGAGACAATTTCAAATTATAGAATTAATCATTAAGAAGTTGCAAGCTAATTTAGAGAGAACTTTGGCAGAGAGATGGGTCTTTCAGGGTGTTAAATGCAGAGAGCAACTGGGGACAAAGGACTGCATCATGTCTTAGAGCATTACTTCCACCAGAAGGAATCCTTCCTGTTGGCTGTTGCAAGTTGCCTGGATCCCCATTTTAAAGTTTAAAAAAACTGCCCACTAAATAATTAAATTTCAAAAAAGGTCATGCATGGAAGCAATCTCTTCTGAATGATGACCATATAAGCCAGAAATGGTCTACGGCACAACACACTATCTGCTTCCACATCTTGCTTATTTAGTGGCAAAACAGAAAGAATTGGGAAGAAATTATTATTATTCTATTGTGACCAGAAACCAAAGAACATGCATATACTGTACAGTCAATTCTCCAACTCTTTCACACATACGTTGCATTGCCTATTGTCCCCTAAATTACACAATTTCTATTTGGAGCTTTCAACATTCTTGTATCTGGTTGATTCATTTGAAATGGCGTTTTTTTTGGTTTTTTAAAAGTGATAATTTATTCAATATAATACACACTAATCAATAACATATTTTCCATCTGAATCAATAACCTCCTGCCACCTTTTTGGTAGTTGCAGGATTCCTCTGGCATAGAAATCTGCTGGCTTTGAAACAAAATAGGCAGCTATTTCGTTTTTGAGATCTTCATTTCGAAAATTTTTTCCTGTCAGATGGTTCTGCATCGAGCAAAACAAGTGGTAGTCTGATGGTGCAAGATCTGGAGAGTATGGTGGATGTGCCAAAACTTTCCATTGCAGTTCCCTGAATTTTTGTTTCACAATTTGAGAAGTATGTGGTCGAGCATTATCATGCAGAAGAATGACTCCCTTTCGATTGACCAGTGCCAGTTGCTTTTGGTGTAGCGCTTGGTGTAGTCAGTCCAGTTGTTGTGCGTAGAGATCGCCAGTAATAGTTTGGTTCGTGGGAAGAAACTCGAAGTGGATAACCCCTTTCATACTCCACCAGACCCAGAGCATGATCTTCTTTGGATGTAGTCCAGCCTTTGGAGTTGGTTCTGGCACCTGATCTTTGTCCACCCATTGTTTCCGCCGCTTAATGTTAACATATAGGGCCCATTTCTCATCTCCAGTCACAATTTGATCCAAGAAAGGTTGGCGATTTTGACGTGAAGAGAGAGAAATGCAAGTGTTATAGCGCTGCATCTCATTCTGAATGGATAACGTGTGCGGAATCCATTTTCCGATTTTTTGCACTTTTCCAATCGCCTCAAGTTGCCTGCAGATAGTTGACTCAGAAGTGTCAAGTCCATCAGCCAACTCCCGCTGCGTCAAGAACGGCTCAGAGTTCACTACATCTTCCAAGGAGTCCTTGTTGAGGTCACTGATTCGATTTCTGGCCGGGTCATCTTCCAAGCTTTCATCACCAGATCTAAATTTCTTGAACCATCTTTGGCACGTTCGAACAGGAAGAACACCATCTCCAAAAGCTTTACAAATGTTTTTGGTCGCATCTACGGCGTTTCTTCCGAGTTTGAATTCATAAAGCATGCAAACACGAATATGAGACTTTTCTACCGACATCTGGAATTGCAGGGGGAAAAGGATAGATTAAAAGAAGAACAAAAGCAAATAAAGTAGAATCACCATCACAATATCAGCTTTGATTTAATATGTAACAAGTCAAAGTGATCTCATATTATCGGCTGAAATATGATAGGATTTTCATATGGTACCAGGAAACGCCATTTCAAGTGAATCAACCTGATAACAGTATTAGCAGGCCTCCTTTCTAAGATAAGGGAGCTCATATGATTCTTCCTATGCCTGTGTCCAACTTTTGCTCTGTCCTCCTTTTTATCATCCAACAACTATAACCTGGACTGACGTGGAAATAATTGGTATGCTGAAATACATACCTAAAGCACTCACTGGGATATGTTACTGATGTTTGTACCAAAGGCAGACTTTTTAGCATGAAATTTCAGAGTTAAACTAGGATTGGAATTTGGCATGTATAGAGATAGATGAAAGGGTGGATGTTCGAAACTTTTGTTTCCCTTCCTTCCTTAGCTCTACACTACCCACCACTAATCCCAACTACCCAATCACTTCATGGCTTGTCTAATGATGTCTGAGTCATTAAACCTTATTGCAAAAATGAATTATGGCAGTTACAGTTCAGAACATGATTAAATGAATTCAATGATTTGATTAAGTCTTACCGCTGGAAATTAGGGCCACTATTGGACCAGTCTTGCCATGATTGTTTCAATAGTAAGACCAGAATTGCTCTCTCCTCTTTTCCCAAATTTTCCTTGACATCATCCTGATATTTCTGTTTTTGAATTTGATTTCTAGAGTGCTGGGAATGTCCTGAACCCACTTAATCCATATTTTCCCATCCCATCTTCTTTCATAACCCTGCATTGTTCAGTATGCCCTTCCAAATCAGCCATCAGCTGTGCTGTCATGGATGACTTTCTTTCATGGGATGCAATATGATGTTTTACCAGGCAAAAGAGGGGGATGCTAGTCAGAGTGGGAATGGTGACACAGCCCCCAAGTCACCAGGTGTAAGGCGGTTCCAGCAGATCCATCACCTCTGGGACCAAAGGTCCTCTCCATCTGGCCCCAATCAGGTATGCTTAAATCAAAGAATAAATAAAAGCCTTTGGGGTGATAGAATAAATCACTCAGTTGGTCAATGAGCTCCTAGACTCAAGTATGATGAGATGTGATGACCTTGCAAAAGCAGCACATAGACAAGTAATTCTGATGGCAAAGTAGAGGAATAGGGGAAAAAAAACTGCCTACATTGTGCTTTGAATTTTGAAATTGAAAATATACTTTCATGAACAAAAAAATAAACAAAGGAAAATTTTACAGGTGTCAAAGCTATGAGATTAAAAATGGCATGGTTCCGTTCGTCAAATTGATTCCTTTTCTGATGGGAAACTATGATTGGAAAGTTGCACAATCATGCATTATAATGTTTGCATCTGTACTTTCTAGTAAAGCTTAATATTTGCCCACTTGTGAATTTTGTTAGCTTAATCACTTAGCAGGGTTTTACTGTTTGAGCTAATTTTGAACAGAACTAAAGACACCCAACCACTTATGCTCCTGCTTTGCAGATCATTCACATTTTGATGTCAACAGGTGTTCCATTAGCCAGATTACATATCTGTCAAGAATGCCAGGAAACAGCTAGATTTCAGGGTTAAATTAGATTTTTTCCTCATTCTGTCTCATTTCTATGAGAATTTTGTCTGTAAAGTTGGAGTGACTTGAAGATTGGTGCTTAATTTGGCTTACCCCATTTTGGAGAAAAGTAAAGTTCATGTCAGAGGTACCCAATCTATTGGGTGTGATCCACTCCCTGGTCAATATGGGGTTTTTGTATTGGTCACCAACGATTCAGGATTGAAGTAAAAGGTTTAGCCTTCATCATAGTTCATGCTTTTCCACTTGCAGTCTGTTCCATCCTCCTAAAACCTTCCTCATGAATAGCAGTCTTGAATGAGCAAAATATAGGTAGCTCTGCATATAATTTAGGAACTGCTTGCTCTGGTGATCTAGGGCATGATGGTTCCCTTCCTTCTTACCTGAACCGGCTGCTTTTTTTTGCTCAGGGAGGCTGCAGAGCTACTGAGAAGAATTTACATCAGGATTTACACTGGGATTATGGCTAGTGAATCTACAGCTTTAGTAAATTAGGAGTTGAGAATTTTGGCATCCAAGTAGCCATGTCCCATTACTTTGGACTCATGGATATGCAGTCACATAGTAGCTGTTTTGCTGTTGGACTTCCTTGATTGGACTTCCTTGTTCCTTGATTCAGTGATTGATTTAGCAATGACATAGGCTTTTTTTATGTTGTTTTTTGTAATATCTGGAGGCAACCCTGTTACAGATTTCAGATGGCTTCATGTCCTCTGACTTATTCACTAACCTTGTCTTTTAGGATGGTGATGAGGGTGATAATGCAAGGGAAGAGATGAATGGAAGGAGTGGGGAGGATAACGAGAGGAAACTGACAAATGGAGTCCATCGAGAACCTCCTGAGGTCATCCATAATGACAAATACGTGAATGATGACCTCTCCCTCACCACCCAGCAGGTCAGGAGTCTAACCTTCAACTTTGAGGTTGTCTAGTGTTCCCCAGCAGTTACTTGAGTATTTCTTTTTTCATATACAGTAGAACGCCGATTATCTGAACTAATTGGGACCGGGGGTGGTTCGGATAACCAATTTTTTTCGGATAGCCGAACACTCCCACGGAAAGGTTGCGTTAAAGAAGTTAGTGCATAGAATACAATATACAGTAATAAAAAAGACTGGGGCAGTTCGGATAATCGGCGTTTTGGATAATCGGCGTTCGGATAATCGGCGTTCTACTGTACACACTGCCCTGTGGTGCAATGCTCCCGGAATATTGAAGCATTCATCTTTTTTTGTATTACCATGCTCTTGCTGCCTTTGCATAGATTTCACATATGTAGGCTGAAGAAATGATGGTATTGCATATCAATCAGATTTATTTGAATGATGCTTAAACCTGTATTGAAGAGTTTTCATTCTATTTCTTTACTGCCATTCCTCATTTCATGAGGAAAAGTCCACTTTGCATGCTCCCAGAAAGTATAGGTCTGCTGAATAGCAGATTCTATTTCAGTTTCTTAAGGTTCTTAAAGTATTTCAAATTCTGAAGGTCTATTTTTCTTAGAACTACTGAGAAGTTATTCAAATTTCTATGCAGTATTTAAATGAGTACCTTTTTACAGATCCAGGCATATATTAGAAAGGGCTAATTTTCATATTTAAACTTATTAGGCAATGATTATGGGGCCTTTCCTCCCCTCCACCCCAAAGTTTTAATGCTGTGGATGGTTGATAGCCAAGCTTGCCATGATATGTGAATCTTGTGTACCAGCAGCTTATGCCATTTAGAAATGGGGTAACACTGCATTGACAATGCTGTTTGTGTGAGAAAGGCATTGAATGAAATTTTGATCACATTTGTTGGCAGCTACGAGAGGAGGTGAAGCGTCTGCGGAAAGAGGTGACACAGCGGGACAAACGCATCCGGGAACTTCAAGGCCAAATCCGACTTCTCACTTCTCACCCGTCATGAGAACCTTCTCACTTTTTTCTTTTATTTTTTTCCTCCTCCAATATGTGCCTGTGTTAAAAATGGAATTCCTGGATGGCCTTCACCATATTTATTCCCTTTCTTTTCCAAACTAGGAATTTTGGAGAACTGCTTTGTCATTTCCAGTCTGACTTTTAAAATGAGTTTTGAAATGATTTGATAGATAGAGAAATGGGAAAGAACTGTTAGACTGTGCTGTGTGGATTCCTTTGAAAATGATTTGTGCATGTCATCTGTGAGAGTTTGTCAATGGCTTTCCCACCAGGGTGATTCCATGTAAATGCTGTGGAATGCTTGGTCAGATTTCAGCCTTGGGGCACTTCCAAGAATTTTAAAATAATACTTTGTAACATTCTTTGAATACACTGGTGGAAGTGAGAAGAAATGGATGGTACGTTTGACATGTTGCCTAGTGAGGATTATTTTGTTCTATGTCCAGATTTCAGGTTTTTCAGCCATGTCATTCATTCATTCATGTCATTTAACATCAACAAAATTATTTTATTGACAGCAGGATGCTCATTAATTTAGGAATCAGTGGATGTAATATGAGACTGCAAAATTTTTATATCTCTTGTTTTACTGCAGTAAACTTCAATGAAGTTCATGTCCCAAACTTTCAGTTTTTGAATAGAACAAAATGGTCCTCACTCAACGAGTCGGACAGCAACCAACTAATGCCCCTCAGCTTTCCTTGAAATGAGGATATTTATATATTACTGCAGGTTTTTGCTAGCTACTTTGGAAACATAATGAAGTGGTCAAAATTGAACATGAATCACCTGCATATGAACAAAGAGTGAAGTACACTTATGCAGTTGCATGTAGGTTGATAGAAGCATGAATTTGCTGTGAAGCATTGGTTTAGAGTTTGCATAGCTGTGCAATATCCTGTTTAGTGGATGAGGAGAGTCTGCAGATGATGCAATATACTTGTTGGCAAGTGTCTGTGAATGTGTACAACCTGCTAGCTTCGTTCTGGTGCTATTTTCATGTTAGCTGCTTCTGTGTTCCAGAATTTCTTACATTCCACAACTCACAATTCCTCTGATGTTCCTTTTTTCCACAATTTTATGCCACCTCTCTCAGAGTGTCTGCTGACTATATAATGTCATGCAAGGAAGGACACTAATTCTTGAAAACCTTGGTGGAAAACAGAGAAAGTTTACCCTGTTCATTCCTCATGAAAGACTCAAAATGATGGAATCTTAATTTGTGGTCATGTCAGATGTATCCTGTTTGCACCAGATTCCAGAAGGATTCACCAGAATGAAGAGCAGGCTGAATGCATGCTGATTGAGGCTTTAGAATTGTACAGTGAGAGAGGAACGTACAAAGTTGAAACATTGTATGAAAGCTTTGCTTGTTTTTTTCTTTCCTCACTTGGACAGGGTTAAAAGTGACCGGGCTGCTCCAGCTCTTCTTTCTCTTCTTTTGCCTTGCTTATTAGACTAGTGTTGTTGGATTGGGACCAGTATTGTTGGATACATGTGCTTTTTCCCTCGTCTGTTAAGTGCAGTTATGCCCAAAGTTGTTTTTTGTTATTTTTTGTAGGGAGGGACGTGAAAGATTAATTCCATCCTTTGATTAAAGAAAAGAGCTTCCACAGCCCGGTCACAGTTGCAGTGTTGCCCAATCACTTCCATCAAGGAGCTTTATTATGCTATGCTGTCAATCACAAAAAGTTGCCAAAATGTACTCACTTGCTTGAATATGTTTTTAGTGTTGCATTATAAAATTTAATCCATTTCTCAGTTGCTTTCACACTAAAGCACTCTTTAGGATTCATGAGGTGCAAAGTATTTTGACAACATTGACAGTGTTGCAGTTTTTTTGCAAGGTCACCAAAGATGCTGGTGTGCATAGTTCCCTGGGACAGAAAAGCATGTGTTTTTTTCTTGTTTTTCTCCTAGTCCTTCTGACTTGGAGTCAGGTGATGAAATGTTTTTTTTTTTGGGAGTCCCAATGGTGATTTCTTGGATGGATGATTCCTTGAGGTGCAGATTCTGCTGATCTTTTTTTGTTATACTCTCGAGGCATCAGGAAATACATCCATGTTTCCATGAACAATTGAGTTTGCATGTCTGTTTTTTCTTGCTCTGCTGTCATTTTGACACCTGCATCTTTCATGAGAACTTCTTTGTTCAATTTGTGGCATCGTTGATTAATTTTTTGCTTGCACGTTGATGATGTGCAATTTTTAATGGGAACAAAAAAGTTGCCAAAGTAGTTGTGAAGGTAACCATTCATGATAACTTTCTTAGCCACCTGGATCTGTTTCATTATGATGAGCAGGAAGATTGCTTTAGTCAGTGCTTTGTTTCCAAGTTCACTGGAAGAATAACTGAAGAAGGATTGCTGAAAAATGAGTTTTTTGTCATACCAAAATAAAATTTCTGGCTCATGATATTTCAGGTACGATCTTGTTAGGTACGTCCAAGTATAATTTTGCCTCACAAACTGGTGATAAAGTGAAGTCGATTGTATAAGAGACTCACGCTTAAGTTAGATCGTTGCAGTTGGATTGGAAGCCCCGTCGGGCTCACTTCCGTTAATGGAGTGTTCACAATTGTTTTTCAAGGAAACTTTACTTGGTGACCGACTTCAGTTCTAGGTTGAGACGATGTGTACCTGCAGCGATGTGGTAAATCGCGACTGGTTTCTGCATATTTAATTCAAGAGATGCTGCTCCGTTACTTGAGCTTCCTCAAACGGTAGAAATGATTGCAATAATAAAATATATTAGCAGCATGTTACAGCCTGGAAATGGGTTGCGTTGTAAACGGGAATCCGCCTGCCGGGCAACCAGAACATGCGGATAGTAAAGTGAGACGTAGAAACGTAGAGACCCTGGTCGTCTTATGAATAACGGCTGGATCAGTCTTCTCGTTCTGGTTTTAACGTGAGATACAGTGGCGTATTTTGGCTGAAGAGTCGGGGGGCAGGGCAGCATAATGGCGCCAAACCCCACCCAAACGCAACCAGGGGAGAAAATTATTACCTCCAAGGGGGTGCCAGGCCGGAATGGAATGCAAGGCAAAAGGCAGTCCATAACTATCCATATCAACGATTCGAAGGCGGTGTGTGTTGCAGAAATGCTCAGGTCATGGCTCCGCTTTTACTTTGGCCCTGTGCCTCCACTCGAGACTTCCCAGGATTTTACTTCCTTGTGTCGTGTTTCGGGAGACTACCTTTACTTACTCGCCGATCGCCTACAGCGACTTATAGATCGACCATAGGTGGCTCGTGATATTCAACGGTAGTGTATTCTTAATTGAGGTAGGGTAGACCCGGGCCTACCCTACCTTCATTGACGATCCACTACTGCTGAATATCACGAGCCGCCACTGAGATCGACATGCATATGTGCGTCGACTTGGTCCTCTCAAAGGATTTCGCCATCGCAAACTTCACTGCGTGGATCCGGGAAGTACGAGGAATCAAACACGTGCGAAGTCAATCACAATTCCTATTAAATTTGGAGTTTCTTTATTTCAGCTAGCCATCATTGGGATAGAAATGCTAACAGTCCGGCGATGGGGAATCTCAGAGGATAATTTTTTAAACTTCGTTTTCACCTGTCGTTTCCTTCCAGGGTTAAACAACAGGGAGTATGGCACGAGATTAGAACCCATAGGAATGGGTCTTGATTCAGCTGAAGAGATTCCTCCCAACTTTTACCTCACGGAAATTCCACTTGCGACATCTATTGGAAGGAGGGGATTTCGAAGTTCCTTCTTCTATAGGTTTGCCTGTTTCATTTCGTGGCGATATCTCATCTCTTCCAATTTCAATTATGAAACTGCTATGAATAATAACATTTCATTAGCATTATCTCGCTTCAGTAACGACAGCAAAAGAAAGTGCCGAGGTCCCGTTGAGCTGGTGGCAAAGTGAAGATGTCGCTGCCGGCAGCGACCGCGAGTGGAAGATGAGCTGTGGCACAGCGGGACAGGTTATCCGGTACCGCGGCACCCAGTTGAAAGACCGCAGTGTGTGCATGCTTGCCTGGTAGACCATCATGCGGGACAAGCTGCAATCCCGCGGGAAGAACCGCGGATGCGATAGCCTCGCTCTAGGAGGTATTGGCGCCTTGCGTCTGCGTAGAGCGGCTTGCGTCGGGAGCTACTCGGCCACTCAGGTCTGTCAAGGAAGCAGAGTCCCATCGGCTTCTCTTCTCTCTCTTTACTGGCTGCACATCTCGTCATTCATGCCCTAACTCGTGTCCAGTGGCACTTCCTTCACACTTCTCGTTAAGAAGGCAATGGAAAAGAAGAAGATGGAGGACCGCATCGAGCTCGAACTTCGAGGGAGAACCCCTGATCAGGTCTGTGATGTGTCAATTCATTTAACCGGATTGAAAATTAAACTTTTCGAAGGCCATCCAGAGGATATCTCGTAGGCCTACACCACGTGTATGGGAGAATGCAACAGAAAACAATCATTTCCTGAAACGCTTCGGTTTGGTCCTCATGAAATTGTTGAAGGTGTGCTTAACAGCATAGGGTTTTCGCGCGCCTAGCGTTTGGTAGGCCTTTATTGAGTGCGGTATGGGCCTTGGGCTTCCTTATTTCAATAGCTGAGTCATTAGGTTAAGCCATGACGGGTTTATGGCATTAATGTCCTTTATATGTGAGAAGGGTAGCAAAGTCTGGGCCTGTAGCACTTGAGTCCAGTTTGACCTGAATAAGGTTTTTATACCAAGAACCATGGGCCAGTTTCATGAGTATAGCCCTCTTTGCTCTTTTTATGGCTAGTCATTCTGTCAGTGAAAATCAAAATGGACTAGTTTTCAATCTATTGCCAAGTTGACTTGGCCCCAAATTAGGGTAAACATGATATAATGTGATAGGGATATTATCAATAATATAAGCTGGCAGTTGAGGCAGTATTTCTACTGCTACTTTGATCAACCCATGCCCCAGGGTGACATCACCATAGCTTTTAGCAACCTGAATGAAATAAAATAAAAAAGCCTCCATCTGTTATTGCTCATCCAACGACAGGAGACTTGGTGCCACATGTAGGTATCAAGTAGAATGCTTAGCATGGACTTAGTGCAAATATTCAGCACTATGTATTAATGGCTGAGCATTTCATATGACTGCACTCTAGAAAATCTGTATGGCTACTCTTAGCCATGGTCACTCTTGACCAGGATAGACCCTCAGTCTTCCAGGCATATGATATCATGATAGCCTATGTTGGAGAGCACACTAATCTATGAGGCTTTAACTTGCTGAATTGACAAATTTTGGTAAGTAGCTGGTAAATAATGCTAATTATGTAAGAGATAGACTGATAAATTGCAGAATAAAACAGTATTTCCTATAGTGAAATGCAGTGGAATTTCCACAGATGAGAATGGTGGTGATCAAGTGCAATCATGGCAGATGCATAGAATGTCTGTCTGATTTCAAAACTCAGGAGGATTGATGTTTGAAATCATGCATAGTTGATCCTCATTCATTTACTTTTCCTGTCATCTATTGCAAAGAAGCATAGATCCTTCAACATTGGTCATCATATATGGTACACAATGCCCAGCTAGGCCCTGGAGTTGTAGCCAAGCCAGCTTAGCAGCCTTGTCTTTATGGAAATTGTCATGGTGTGGCTTAGTCTATATTTGGACTCGGCAGATTTTGAATGATGTATTTTAAGTTCAGCTAGTAAATTGTTAATTACTAATAGTTCTAACTGTAATTCTCATACATTTTACCAACATAGCAGCAAGTAATTTTCTCCAAGTCAACATAATTTGTTGTTATGGCAAGAGGTATGGGGTGAGTCCTATACTAGATTCTGTTGAGTGCCAGCTTTAAGCTGGGTAATAGAACAGGCATGTCTTTTCAAGAGCCTCTCTAGTTGAATCAACAGTTTCATGCTGTACGTAGTCACCTGGTATGTATTGAGTAATATTGGCATCTATACATTCATTCTATGTAGTTTATTGGATACTGTTGGAAACTGCTGGATAATTGAGCAGAACTTCCATGGCTTTTGTCAATAGCTTGACAGGTATGGTCCATATGGTTTGTATGTAGAAGTTATAGACAATTTTGTTTGGTACTAAAGAGTCTGGAACAACTCGTGATTAATGAAGAATTTAGTTTGAGGCCTTGGGATAAGGCTTATGAGTCAAAGGTAGATGCTATATGTATATAACTAATGAGCATCAGAGAAGTATCCCTTATTCCTTTACATACAGTTTGCCAATCTTGTCTAATGTGGTCAGTATTACATGACCAGTCTGGCATATATTTAAAAGATATGAGCAAGTTTGGTGTAAGACCCATTCGATCTTAGCATCCAGAAGATTAGAATGCCTTGCTTAGACTCTTGGTGATGTCAGGGCTTGCTCCTTTGCAGTGCATGGATCTCATCAGTGTGGCATTTGTGCTAGGAGAGGGCATTTAATATGGGCCTCTGAGAAAGTCTTTGTGTGGCAGGAAAAGTAAGACAAGTATCCTGAGCAGAACAGTCAGTAGACCAACTGCCAGCATTTTGAATGCTGATTTGGAGCCCTTGTGCATCCTATGGCTGTCTGGCTACCAGTCTTACATGCCCACTATTGTGATTGGGACATTTTCCCTTGTACAATGAGCTGAACCATTCAACCTAGCTTCAATAAGATATGATTTATGAAGCACTGGCTAATCCAACATCATATTTGTTTTAAAGCAATGAATTAAATACTTGCAGACACTTTGAGGGTCTAACCAGCTGATGCATGTTTCCTTATGGAGTGTTTCCCATTTTTCTATTGAGTCTTAATTGGGAATGAAGTTGACAAAGGGGGTAGGCTTGTATAAGGATCCTTTAGATATTGGCCCTTTGAGAATACATGGACTCTATTATTGGGTTCTAAAGCTCTGTAGCTTCTGGATTCAGAATCCTTCTTCTTTCCTGATTGCAAACATTAATTTTCTTCATTTGAACTCACTATTCATGATTAATTTAGAGCAGGACACATTCAAGATAGATCATGACTGCTTTGAGAAAGCATGATGCCTTAAACTTGTGCATTTCAAGTATTAGAGGCATGCTGAATGTTATGCCTTTTTCCTCTATTAAAAGAGAAGCTGGAGATTGCAGTTTTCTATGAAGCTAGTTGAAACCTTTGTTTATATTGGTATTACTGTTGATTGGGAGATTACTCACCCATTATTAAAAAGCATGCAATAATTGAATTCCATAGCATTGAATGAATGTAAGCTTGGGAATTCAGTTATTCTCAGACTGGTTCACAAATATAACAATATATTAACTATAGACATTAGCAAAGGTGGGGTAGGTGATTAGGTAGGATTATGGGGGTGGGATAAGCTATCAAAGATTTATAACACTGACAATGGACAGGGATGGCATTATAATCACATCCAAAATCCTGAGCAATAGCACAGTCATATAGTGGTTGTCCCAAATGATTCCACTCACTCTCTCTCATTTAATGTCTGGTAACAGAGGCCAGATGGCCATTTCATACATTCACTCCTGCATATTGTCTATTGAATACATCATGCTCAGCTTGGAGACTAATTCATGATTTCAGCAGCTGACATTCCTTCTTTGTTTAGAAATTCAATTAGTACATAATCTTTCAGCAGCATACCTGGAAATTAACAGAAAGGTTAAAAAATTTAATAAAAAGTATGAAAACTTGTACATATGGCAAAGTTTCAGCAATAGCATAATTTCTTCATTGGATATCAGTTTGTATCTGAAAGTGGTGATGTGCTATTGAAACTCTTTTACTTCGCTGATTGTAAGAGCAAATGGATCTTTCAAACTTCATTGTTGGGATATTTATTGATAGAAATATAAGAATTTGGTTCATTATGTAAAACTTCCTAAGAAATAGCTTCAGACAATATAAGTATAGTTTCTTTGCTATAATTCTTCTAGCTCTGGACAAATTATAATGCAATTTGTTTCTATAAATGAAAATTGCTCATGAAAATAATTCCTCCTTGTCATTTAACTGGCAAATCACTTGATATCAGATGACAGCAGTTATGCAGCCAGGCCAGCCCAACTTCTTTACTACCATTTCACATGGACAAATTTTTCATATGAAACCCTTTTAGATTAACTTGTGTTAAATTGTTTTTATTTTAAGCTTTGGGTATGATGAATAAATAAAGCCTATTTTTCGTCATTTGACAATTTGAGTGACTTATGAAAAATGCTGTCATTGTAGAGATTTGGATACAAACTTTTATTTCTTGATAGGTTCATTGTAGTTTTTAATCAGTTTTCATGCTGTAATTTCAGCGACAGGTTAGGCTAACGTTGTTATATATAAATTTATATATACTTGGTTTTTTTCATGAGGGCCTTTCACAATATCATTTTCCCAATGGTGTTTGAAATTCTGACCAGTACCTCTGAGCCTGATGTGTTGCCTAACCAGACGTAATGTTGGACAATATCGATAGTGGTTGGCAACGATGACGATGCATTACGAAGGTTTTAGTGTTACCATCTCCGACGCGGATATTTAAATCGCTATTTGCGAGGTAACATGATTCCATATTCATCTATCCTACCTCCTGTCGCCTTCGTTGCAGAGACTGTACGAGGGCGGCGCCATATTGTCTGGCATCGTCACTTCCCTCCAGTGTATTCCTACGCAGAACGGGCCTGGCCCGGTTCCCCTCCCCCACCCGAGCTGCATGTGTGTCTTCCTACGACGCATTTCCACAGTTCTTCCTTAGTCGACTGTACACGTTATCCTTCACGTCAGTGACCAAGAGGACACGTGAAGTAGCGCCTCAGACCCATGTGCCTGGGATCGGACGCTTAGGTGAAGGGTGAGATGGTCTGAAGAACACGGGTGAACATGATGCGACGTTGGCTTCACTGTCTCAATGACTGTGAGCAATATGGCGGGGACGCTTTTTGTCCCTGACTCTCGCTCCCGGCTGCAGACAGTAGTGCGGCCCTTCTATGCAAGTGGGATGTAGTTCCTCCTTTCTTGCACATAATTAGCAAAAAAATGATCGGATTTAGATGTCATGAGCCATTTCCCATTAACGAAAGCATTTTTTGGTGGGGAGTTGATGCATTTTAGGCACTGAGGAGATAGGTATGTAGGGTATTGAGTGATGCGATTCAAAGGACGTCAGCTGAGATCATAGCTGCGCAGCTAGGGTCCGGGCTTCAACTAGAATACCAAGAGTTCTGATACTCAATCGCTCAATGAAGGGAAGAGCTACAACTACAGTTAGCATTAGGCTTAAACTGCTCATAAGAAGAGGCATGAGAATTTACAATTTCGCACTGAAATCATGTATTGGTTGTCCTTTTGGGTGCTATAGATGATTTTATGAGCCAAGGTGATTGGTGCTTCTGATAAGTCTATTCGTAGTAATAGTTTGTCTGTGATTGGTGTGACTCTTAACCGGAGAGTGCTTTTTTTTCCAGATTCAGTTTAAGAAAAACTGAATATCATTATGGCTGTAACCAGATTAAGGAAATTGTTCAATTGTCTGTGGTATCTCCCTTCAATGGAGAAATTTGTCAGTGCTGCTCAGATGAGCTTTTCACTTGCCATGGGCCAACATTGTGCCAGGCTTAAAGTGGTACAGCCACAACAGTTGACTGACGTATTGTTGGGGTGAGACATCATATTAGGTGTGGAATGGACATTGGGGCCCGAGAATTGATGGGTCTGTTATCATGGGCTAATTCCTGTGGCTGGAATGTTACATGCTGCAGACCTCCATTTTGTAGGTTTTGGATTTTTGCACATTTGAACCCTTTTCATTGTGTGTCCTACCATAGGGTTGACTAGAGATACTTGGTGAGGTTTTGTGTGTATCTATACTGCCAAAACATTCATAGATAGAATATAGAAAAATACATCTCACAAAGACAGAAATGTATGTGAGATTCATTTAGGCTCTTTATCCTACAGGTCAAGGCACTCACTTTGGACAACTGCCGTGGTACAAGTATAGATGGCCTAACAGATGCCTTTGTCAACTTGGAGAACCTTTCAATGATCAATGTTGGTCTGACATCACTCAAAGGATTTCCAAAGCTCCCTAATCTCAAAAAGGTGAGACCACCAATTGACCCTTGGCCAGGAAGAGACCTATTTGAGAGAGTACTTCTACTTTATATATATATATATATTTTTTTTATCTGACTCCTTTCTTGATTTTTCCTTTATTGTAGTATGTATGTAGATGGCATTTTTTTGTGTTCTGTCAAGATAATATTGTCCCTAATAAGTACTTTGTTCTTTGTATAGGTAACTCAGAACTAGGGGAAACCTATGATTTTAATTATAATTTCTTATTGGAATGCAAGTGCATGACAATAGCATCTCCCCAAAGTGATTAAGAGTGTACTAGTAGTAATTGCTATGTTAGTCTATGCCATTGCTCATGTAGCATGTTTGTAGGATCAGCTTATTGTTGAGGAGGATTCTTGGCATGCCAATTAATGTCCTGTGCCATGTAATTCAGGAATATATGGAACTCCTCTATAAAATATACCCTGATGATACTTAGTAAATCAAGTCAGATATTCCAGTGTCCATTGTGAAACCAGAGCCCCTCCCTATGTTATTAGGAAAGTAAGTAAGTATACATGGGTACATTTAATAGCAAAATTTTTTTTCTTGAGTTGACTTGTAGTGTGGTTCTTGAAACTTTCATTTATGGTGCTGAGTACAATGTGATAGCCACTTATTGTGTTCAAACCTTGGGTTTTATTTGAATTCCCAGCTGGAGCTCAGTGACAACAGGATATCTGGAGGCCTTGAAGCACTTTGTGAGAGCCCCAAACTCTCAAGTCTGAGTCTCAGTGGCAACAAGATCAAGGATCTCAGTGCCCTAGAGCCTTTAGTGAGTGACACCTGATGGCTTTCTGTATTTTTCACAAATTTCATAAGTTGTCAGCAGATATCCTGATTTTCAAATTCATTGTAATTTCATAGATGAACAGACACACTGTCACATTTGTCAGGGAGGAACAGTGACTCCAAGCCCCTTGGCAGTCAATGTGTTAAGTGTGATTATCAGTGCAAGTTCCGGTGTTCAATTGAAATTGTTCCTACTGAACAACTGTAATATCCCAATCTCTGCATTTCATATCAATCATTTGCAAGATGTAAGTTAAGTCTAAGAGCAGTTTTTCTACTAACTTTCAGGTTTGTCACATTGATGGCAAAAAACTTGGGCAGTGACTAAATCAAGTGGTTTTTTTTTTCAGGATTCTTATTTTGATTGAAAAAAGTGAGAAAATGGCCCTTTTGACCAACCTTTAAATTCCATTCATATTGAAGTGTTGAAATGAATCCAGATATATTGTTCAATTAAACTGTTTAACTCTAGGGGCTGCATAGTGTGACTATGAATGTAATATTTGTAGGGGTACTGTACTCTAGATTTTATACATTGCTCATGATATTGACCACTGACTTTGCCTTCTGTACAATATGTGGAAGTCTTGTACATGTCTTATTTGTTTATGAAAAAAAAACTACAGAAGAAGCTGCAAAACCTGCGGAGCCTGGATCTCTTCAGCTGTGAGGTGACTGGAGAAGATAAATATCGTGAGCGAGTCTTTGAGCTCATCCCACAGCTTTCTTACCTTGATGGCTATGACCGGGAAGACAAAGCAGAGGAGAGTGATGGTGAAGATGAAGAAGTCAATGGCAACGAAGCTGAGGAAGAGGGTAAGGGCTCCAGTTTTATAGAAAGACAAAGGCCAGCAGAAATTCTGAATGTTTCTGAAGAATGTTTGATCTATTGAAGAAAGCAGCTGCAATGCATCCTCATATGGGATCTGTTCTGTGCCTCTGCTTAACTTAATCTAATGTGAAAGCAAGAAGCCTCTTCACCCAAACTCTTGCCAAAACTTCATCTAAAAGGGTGAAGATTTTTAGACAGGTCCAACCCAGTCTTAATTGTTCGGATGAAGGGAGAGAGCTCACATTAATGTTTCTTTAATTTGGAGTTCCAGTTTTGTCCACACAAATCTAAATCTAAATATTCATATGAGCCGCAATGTAGTCATTTGTGTAGGCTACACTGTAAACTGGTTAAGTCTGATATGCCCAGTGTTTTCTTGAAGACGTGAAAGAAATTAGGCAAAGTATCATGAAGAGATTCTCTGGAAATGAAGAGTTGAAACAAAGAGTTTACCATTACCATTGAGTTCTGTTTGTTCCTTAGTTAAATCCAATGCCTCTTTTGTCCTTCTTTAGCAGATGAGTATGTAAGGAAGAGCATTTTGAAAGTCTAGGTAAATTGCATGTTTGGTTTTATGTAGATGAGGTGGAGGGTGAAGGTCTAGATGATGAAGATGAAGATGATGTGGAAGAAGAGGAAGAAGGAGAGGATGGAGAGGGTGAAGTTGGTCTGGAGGCCATTTATAATGACTCTCTGGAAGTGAGTTGTTTTCCTCTTTGGTCTTGTCAGAGATGATAATATAAACTGCCATTTCTAACTGTTGAAGTTTCTATAGATCCGTGTAAAGTAATAAGCATACAATAGTTACATTTTCTTAAATTTCAAACTCTTCTATTGTCATATTTATAGATAAGTGACTACATGCCCTCAGGTTGGTTAATAATTACTATTCACATCTGATGGAATGCTTTCTGTGAATTCTGAGATCTCATGAGTTATGATTTTTAGGTCAATTTTGCTGTACCTTTCTAAGAAACTGTCGGACAGAAATAATTTTTTCCATAAGTGAGGCTTTGTGATAACTCTCTACTTATTCACTAGTGATTTTGATTCATTGTCTTTATTTGATTCTGATGCTCAAAAAAGAGGTGGGAGTTTTTTCAGTTTTGTTGGTTACATTTGAGCCCCACTTCTCAGGATGATGCTGAGGACTTTGAGGGAGAAGAAGGCATAGATGAAGAGGATGCAATAAGTGATGATGAGGGGCTCGAGGAGCAAGAGGAAGAGGATGACCGACAATCTGAAGGTATGAGTTTAATCCCTATTGGATCCCTTGGTAATTTTCCCCATCAGTAATTTTAATTTCTCTTGTCTTTAGGAACTGAATCTAAGGACATTCAGTATGATCAATTATTCTGGCTGTTCCTTGTATTGTAGTAAATTCATCTGAATGGAAGATGTGATATTTTTAGTTCAGCAAAATTGAAAAAGGGCAAAGTAATCAACAAAGCATAGAAACATGGATCTCTTAGATGTCCAATGTCAAACTGAAATTACCTGTATTGGTATAAAATCTGGAGCCCAGTAAGGTGTTTATTATGACTAGTGTGCTGAGACAGTGCAATACAAAATAAATTGTTTGTGCATGCTAGTATGTATGCATAATGAGAGATGCACTTTCTGATGAATCCTTACATACACACTCAAGGAAAGCTCTAAACATAATCTTGGCTGTGTCATTACCCTAATTTCATGTGAGTCATTGACCAGGCAGGGAACACACCAGCAATTTTTTCTGTTTTTGTCAGATTTTGTGCACCATTTAAAATGAGGGACTGACTTGTTGTTGAATGCTAAAACCATGGTAGATGGGAATGTATTTTCTGGAAACTATGCGCTGGGTTGCACCACTATGCGAACGTTGCTGTGATCCAATGCCCCTTTTAGTATTTTCTTTAGTGTTCATGGATGAACTACCAGTTTCTCCTGTTTCCTAAAAACTCATGGTTGTGCTCTGTATGAAATGCAGTTTTGGATCACTCTAGGAAAAACTTGCTTATTTTAAGTGAGAGCCAAAATTGTGTCCTTGGGTTCATCGTAGCAATTTATACGGTCAAGTGGAGGGCACAGAAGCATTTTGCAATTTGTGGTCAAACCTCAATTTCCATAGACACAGAAGCATTATAGAATTTTGGGCATTTAATATCCTGTTGGATTAAAATGCATCTGTAAGAATTATGGTGCTTAGCTACTTAATTTCCTTTTCATTTAGCTTCACTATGCAATTTCCTATTCATTTATATGAGGTTATATAAGATAATGAGAATGGCAGGATTATTAAATCCAGATATTTCCTTTTTTTCCCATTCATGGGTGAATTAGTCAAACAATGAATTAATTTGGTGCAACAATAAGCATTATTTGAAACTAATGCTAGCAGTAAGCCATGAAGTTAAGTTTAATTTAAGGCTGCAGTTGAAGCAATGCAAAACATAAATTCCTATTTGAAGTTATTTCATCATCTCCAATCACATCCAAGAGATGAAAGTACTTGCATGTTTATTTCACTCTGGTTTCAAGCTAAAACTCTGCTAGGGTAACACATTACAGTTACTAAAAAAATGCACTAGTTGATACATTTGCTTGTCAGCTGCCATGTAGAACCAGTTAAAGAGAGATTGGTTCCAAAAAAAAACTTCAATGCTAATTTTATGAACAATAAACCATTTACATCTCATAAAATGAATTTTATAGTAGCATATTTGTCTTGCTTACAGTCATTTCCTGCCCTAAACCACCATCAGAGGCCCATGTCTGTGTTCAGGTGTCAATTTTTTTATGATTGATGCTCATCTAAACTTGCTTGGCTTGATGAGCTTGACTATCAAAGCCCAGAAAATTCTCTTCCTAGCATTGTAGTGACACTCAGTTGAAAGTGGAACAGAGGAAAGTTCTAAGCAAAGCTACCCCTGAATTCAGGTTTTTGCATGAAGAGACAGTTTTATACTTGAAGGCTATTCTGGAAGAGATATGTTGCATTAAATGAATTTATTTGCTTCATGGGACTGCATATGACACTGGAAGAGCTATTAATACTAATATTAACCCATTGACGCCGGGAACTGTAATATTACGTTTTTAAACCCATAGTGTTCTGCAGTCGCTGGGCGTGAATGGGTTAACACGTTGGTGACAATGCGTCCTGATGCCAGGATGCATTTTTTTTTTCAATGAATCTGGAACTGTTGAGAACGTTCCAGAAGATTATGATTTTGTAATTACTGATAAAAATTCCAAAAAATTCAACATTCTAAAAAAACTCTGCAAAAAAATGTTTTCTGGGACCATGCGTCCTGAAGGCAGGACGCATTTTTTGACAAAAAAATGTGCGTGGTTCCACGCGGCGGACAAGCAAAAATAGGCTGGTCGTCAACGTGTTAAGAGGGTCAATAGACCCACTGAGATGAAGATCATATGGATGTGATTTGCACAAATCACATGAGACTGCTCAGCAGAGACTCATTTTTTCCTCCCATAGAGGGAGGACCATCTTTTTCTTCAGCACCATCATCAGACATTCTTTCCCTGGATGCGTATCCTCTCCCCAATCAGGAACATCATGAATTTCCCATTCACCACACCCCAAGTCTTCAGCCATCATATACAAAAATAAATCAGGTATTTTCCCAATCAGGAACACAGTGCAGTGAAGGGTTAAACTTATATTTGTCTCTTAATTTAGTACAGTTGGAGATTTACATGAACTATTGGTGGATATGAGCTAGCATATTCAGACTTGATTATTAATCCTGAGCAGATTGGGTTGCTGCAGACATACCTTAAATTCTGCATCTTTCAAATTTGAGCAGCTCTGAATTAATTTGTACCAGAGTTTCCTCACCTTCATCTAGCTTTTTGGCCTATTGTGTGTATCACAAAACACATCAGATTCAAGTCTTGAAAGATACTAGCTGCCGTGTCCTCTATCTACACCTACAAGTAGGTTCATAGAATAATGATCTAAACATCTTTGAGCTCACCATACCACACTCCATGCCTATGGCATATGATAATTATAAGCCAACCTCTATGCAATATGGAAATTTGGAGAAACTAAGATGAGCCTACCCCAAAATATGCCTTGAGCTCTCAAAACTAGTCAAGATAGACTAGTCCATTTTATAATGCAATACATGCCTCACCTTGAAGATTAACAGCAAACTGACAAGCTTTTAGATATCAAAGCCCTCAACACAGGATGCATTCTCTCTTATTTGTGCAAAACCAGAGGATGTGCCCATACTTGATAGTCATCTTTTTCTATTCAATAATTCATCAAACTCATGATGAGGTGATGGACATTTCTAGCACCAGGACCCATGAATTATGATTCCTATAGTGGCAAACCCACTGAAAAGGTGAAAAAGTTGGATTAAAAATGAATTCAATAAATTTATAAACCTAACAGTAAATGGTTCCCCTCATATGGTTTGCAAAACAGAAAAGTCAAAATAAATATATTAGAAAGGCTAAATAGACTATAACAAAAATAAATAAACTCAATCAGGAATACAACAATATATGGGTCATAATGACCCAAATATTGCTGTATCCCTGCTTGAGGCAACAGGTTGAAAGTTAATATCATCACTTCAGTTCAACATGGTTGTCTGACTTTTTAGAAAATGATATTTATCAATTCCAGAGCAATAATCATTCAATAATCTTGAGAAGGCACAGAATTTTAAATTCATTCCTTTTTAATTTGCCTGACTTGTAGATGAAACCTTATTGAACTGACATGATGATATGGACTCACTACTTTCAAAACCACCCAATTTCAATAGCGCCTTGGACATATTGAACTCCTGAATGAGTGGACATATTAACCCTTTCAGTACAGAGTTAAATCGTAGCACTTTCCTTCCTGGCAAATTTTTTTTCGCAATTGCATGTTGGATGTGTTAAAGTAAAAGTTAGCTTTTAATTCTTGTAATTACTGGAATGAACTCCTGTAAGTTTCACTTACCTCAGTAACACATAAGCATGTGGTATTCTTTGGCGAGTAAGCATGGTCCAGTTCAGTATATCCTGAACGTAACTGTTACATTTGTAGTAACAAAAGGGTTAAAGACAAAGCCTTTTGCTATGCAAAGATTTTGCACCTGAGAAGGCATTTGGCTAAGTATTGTCTAGATATCATTAAAAATTGAATATTAAACACTGGAACTCTGAAAGTTTTGACTGGACTAATGAAGAAAATACTAAATTGGGTTGGATTAATATGGTGAGTAGACACCCTTCGCCTTGGATATTGGCTTAGCCTGTAATGCCTCATCCATATTTTGGGCAATTAAGTCATCTCATGAGAGACCAGAGAATGTCATATACCAGCACCGAATATCAGCTGGCTGACAGGCCAAGGTCTAAGAGCCCCTATTTCCTTCTCCCACTTAGGAAAAACCAGGCTGGGCCAGGTCTGGACTATTTGTTCTCAGATGTTCCCCAATTCCAGTTCATCTTTAAATTTAAAAATATCGATTCCATGCAGCTCTCTAGGCTCTTTAATTAGCGATTCATGTTCGACAACTTCAGGTGTAAATCTTGCATGCCTTTGAAGACATAAATCATTGGATTCACTTTAGTCCATGTCCAAAGCTATAGGCCTGCACCTAGTAAGTAGCCTGACTGAAGGAGGGCTTCACGGAGACGATCAGCGAGTGACGCTTCGTTATTGATAAAATTGTCCTGCCATTCTTATCAGAAACTACGAAGCGAATAGATCGGCGTCTTTTAGGAGTGTAGTTTTAATCTACAGATAGTGACCAGGCACAGAGGGCTCAAAGTCCATGAATGCGCTTTCACCCTGGATTCCCAGCTATCCTGCTACCCAATAGATCCTCGTAACCTCCAACCTTATCATTTTCCCCATCTGTGGCTCTTCATAAGCTGCCCAAATTCTCAGCGACCTTAAAATCTGGCGGTGTTTGTTCTGACAGCTGGAAATGAGTAATAAAAAAGGTCTCACCTGTAGAAGATCGTTCACTGGCTTCTCCGTCCGTCGTTTCCGCCTCGAGACTGCACGTCCCGATGGATTCGATGGAGGCCATCTTGGATGCCAGCACTTCCATCTGGTGGCCACGAGCAGAAGCACTCCCTCCCTTCCCCTTGGACTTGGAATCCGCGCGCTTGCGTTCCTCTTCCTGTCCTTGAACTCGACAGATTTCGAGGGACACCGGTCTTCCAGATCTGAAAATTTTGTTTCGGAACGAATGGTTTCATGCAACGTATAAATTAATGGGGATACCTGCCAAAAACGAAAGGATCGCTCGAAAACCAACGAAATGAGCAAATCCTCGCAATGTAAAAAAAAAAATACTGCTCGTTTAATCAAATATGAATTAACGAAAGAATTGGAGTCATCAAAAAACGCTCCTGGATCTTTCCTGAACCGCCAACGCCATTAGGCTGAAATGGGCGATCCGGAAAATAAAAGAATGAATAAAAGACCTCCAACGTCTTTCATTATGACCCATTTGCTTATAAAGCTAGAAACGATGGAAACCGCTGATGGTCGAATCCCAAACCGCAAATCACCGGTGAAACATGGGATTTGCGATTCGATTCGGGTTTCGTCGAGAAAGTTTGAGATCCCTTTCCCGATTCAATTCGGGCCAGACGCGAACGATCGAGATTCAATTTGAGCATCGGCAAAAAATGTTCTGCATAGCACCTTTCTCTCCCGCCAGCTAAAAAACATTCCCAACTTTTCCACGGATTTCAAAATAATAATAAAAAAGTACTCGATTCGAAATTCGATCCTGTTCCATTTCGATTCATTCAATGGCCGAAAGATTCGATTCGAACTCGTGATCTGGCTCAAAATTATCGGGAAATTTGTGATTCGATCTGGACATTTTAGTCATCATCATACGAACTCGATATGAATCTTTAAAAAAATCACGACCATCCGGGATGTCAGCCAGGATTTGGTGGCTCATATCCGAACAGCGAATTTCTTCTTCCCTTCCGGAAGATCTCAAGGCAAACACAATCAGGATTCTCGCTCTGCGAGGCTCGCGAAAAGTCAACGCGGAATCCCCTCCGGAATTTTGGACCCGACTCCACCTCTATCGGATTCCGTCTGTCTTCGCGGCTCGATCCGATTCTAAGACCCTCCCCAGCGCATCGCCGGGGTAGAGACTCATCCGTCACTCATCCATCACTGTGAAAGCTCGAAAACACTCGCGCTCCCCCCGACAGACGGAAAGAATCCCCCAAAAACCATTATCGTGCGAGATTCTCCGACGGAAAACGGCAGACCGAGAGGAGCCGCCATCGTCCAATTTCCCCGGTTTATTTTTTTTAATATTATTTTTTTAACGGCACATGACAGAGCATGTCGCCTCCAGCAGTTCTTTTTCTCGTCTCCCCGGTTCGACTACGTTCCACTACGATCACGGAAGGACAAAGGGGTTTCGAGGTCCACAGACCATGGATCGGGTTCGGATTCTTTCTCATGCATGGCATTCCGCATTCGAGCGCGACTCCGGTTTTCCGAGTCGAACCGACCATCTCATCGTCCACGCCAATTTTCTTTTAACACCATCTCATTATTTCCCGATGGAAGAAGGGGGGGGGGGGCGGAGGGAGAGAGTGGACTGACCTGGTGTCTCCCGGTTTGAGCGGAACCTGCGACGGCATGTCGACGGCGGAAGCAGCAAGTTTTCCCTCCTCGTTCTCCTTTCTCTCCTTGATTTTCTTTCCCTCCTTCAGCCTCGCCGGATCGCCATCTCTTCTCTCCTGGGAAGAAACGGAAACGGTTGCACGGAATGTCCTCGTTCCTCGTTTAATCTCGCCCTGGGAGGGCCTTCGCGTCTCGGCCCGATGCCCCCCTCATCGATCAGTCGCGAATCACCTTTGCTTCGCACCTACGCATTTTCTGCAGCTACCGTCGTAATGGATGAATTCTCGTCCCGCCCTCATCGATCTTTCTCCCGTCGTCGCGACCTCGTCCGTCCGCGAAACGACGAGAAACGCGGCGGAACGCGTGGGCGATCGGCGATCTTTCGAGCGGCTCTTTCCGCGAATCGAATGAGAACCTCTCGACGAGATCAAAGAAGAAATTCGTTCTCCTGGGGCCGAAAGCCCATCTCCACGGAAGAGGGAATATTTTTGGAGAAGAAAGGGATTCCCTCGAGATGCCTGGGAGCAAAGTACAGTAGATACGCGCAGGGCAGAAGCGATCCGTCAACGGAAGACCACTTTTCCATCCAGCGGAATTCCATTTCTGGATTCCTCTCCCGACGGACGGGGAATTCGATGACGTAACGGTCCTTCAAACTCATTGGAATGCAGATCAGGTGAGGCTGGAGGGGAAAAATACAAGATTAAATGTCGTCATGACCTCATTGTCCGTTCTGTCGACAGAAAAGTGAAAGTTCCTCCTCGACTCGACTCCCGATTCGAGTCTAACCCGACCCCAAAAACGAGGAGATCCCGATCGTTTTCCGCCCGGGCGGAACCCTCGAGACGCTCGGGACTCCCAAACGCACGTCCCACGTCCACGCACCAGATGCAGCATCCCGCCCCCCGGACACGAAAGACCGAGTACCCACCAGATGGACGAACGTGACCCGCACTCGCAACAACTCCGGCTCCATCCTCCCCGTTTCCGCACGACGGAACGGGATGACCACCGAGACCCTTCCTCCTTCGCGGACGCAAGCGCCGTCATCCGGATAAACACGGACATCTGTCCGCGATTCTCGTGCTCCTCCGGTTTCTCTCCCGGATCGGGTGACGCCTTTTAATTAATGGCCTCGTCTCACGCATCGATCGAGGGGACACGGATCGATCGATTCCAATCGAGGCAGATCGGCCCGCCGTTCCGTTATTATTCTTACCTGAGACTTAGCCGGGGATTCATCCGGCCGAGACTTAGCCGGGGATTCATCCGGCCGAGACTTAGCCGGGGATTCATCCGGCCCGATGATTTTCACCCGGACCTCTTGCAAAGGCGCTTGGCTCGACGACGCCGAGCCCTTCTTTATGGACTCGCTCATTTCTTTCAGCACTTTCCGCGGCGATAAAGCCGATAACATGGAGTCCTTTTTATGAGACTCCTTTTTGCTGTTGCAGGTGGGCGTCTCCTGTTGAGCACGATGGTTTCCACCGCCTTCGATGGAGTTTTGAGCAAACTCGACGACGACCCAGGACTTGGCCTTTTCCTTCCGATTGCTGCCGCCGGGACTGAGTTTTCGCAGCAGCTGGGACAAGGGTCTCTCTTTGAACTTTTTGGAACTCGGAGCGGAAGAGATTTGAGCAGGAGGGGGTTGAGTCCGAGGACTCGGACTCGTCGGAAGACTCATGGCGGAAACGGACGAGAGGTCCGTGATCTCTTCCACCTGGATCTCCGTGCACGACCCTTTCGGGGAATAGAGGGTGGAACTCCGCTTCCTAAGAGTCTCCTCGCTGCGGGTGAACCAGGCCAGAGAACTGAACCAGGACCGTCGCTTCGGGGGATTGAAGACGTCGTCCACGGAAGCGGAAATCCCGACGCTTCGGGTGTTGGGGGAAGAGGGACGACTGGAGGAAAACAGGGACCAGGCCCAGGAATGTCTCAGGTGACTCCTGTGCTGCTGGGACGACGCCGGAATGTGCCAACACGAAACCGGTCGGTCGAAATTCGGCGGGCAACTATCGACACTGAGGGTGGCTTGAACACCGCAGGCCCGATGCCGCTTCGAACGAGATAGTTCCGATTCGCCTATCCGCTTCTCACTCTCTTGGACCACTGCCGCGAGATAATCCGTGCTCCGGTGGTGTCGAAATCCACCGAAGTCCAACTGCCAGCTGTGCAGGAGTCTCTTCGGCTTTCTCTTTTCTTCTTCTTCTCCTCCTCCTCCTTCGTCTTTCCTGCCCTCTCTGTTCCGGTCTTTCTTCCGCAGGCTCTTCTGTAGCTTCCTCTTCTGCTGGAGTTCGTGAAGCTGTTGCTGGGCCGCCGGGATGGAATAGGAGGAAGAGGGGGAAGAAGGCGAGGCGAGTTTGGGTTCACTCCTGGAGATGAGTCGAGCACGCCCTCCACTTCCGCTTCCGGCAAGTAAGGAAGAGCGGGAAGAAGTCAGGGGCATGGGGATCATGCCAACCGGGAGTCTCCACCTTTCCCAAACCCCACATCACATACCATCCGTCTCATCCCCAAGAGATCCCATCGCGGTATATCTATCGGACTCGCTCTCAACTTTTCGTCACGGACTCGACGACCGCTCGGAAGGCTGTTTCCGCCGTCGGCTCGTTCTGGGAGTCATTTTCGCATTTTCCCTTCTCATCTCATCTGGAACAAATGCAGTCACATCACGGCACCGAGGAGACAGAGCGACGCCATCGAACCGCCGGAAGTCCCCATCGGACGCGAACGAGATACGAGACGACGGCAAGACGCTCTCTATCGGACGCATCGACCGAGAGGCGATGCCGTCGGGTCGAAAGGGTCGATGCGAACCGACTTCATCGCCGCATGGCAACAAACGAGGGAAAACGGCCCGAGACGGAATGGCGACTGCCGCGACGAGACTCCGAAAATCCGAAGGGCCGCAGAGAATACACGAGACGTCGGGCGAGCATGAAAGAAACTGCGATAAACCAACGACGCTCGGGATTTCCAGGGCAGACTTCAATCGTCTTCTCCCCTAATCTTTTTTTTTTCTTTTTCGGCGTGAAAGGATCCAAACAAAGGCAGGCATATTTGGCTTGCGCTCAATGCAGTGTTACACCCCAGAAAGAGACATTGTTCGAGGAATCCAGTACCGACCCACTTCCCGCAATACGATAAATGCAGTAAAAGGAAGAGCACGATTAGCCCATTCCGAGTCCACGATCCTTCGATGCGAAGAGAGAAAGCAAAAAAAAATAAAAATAAAAAAAAATAAAATTAGAGGGCAACGGCATAACGGGGAAACGGAGCGCATCGGAGGCCGGACGAGAGACGAGATCATGGCAAGGTTAATCGCCGGGGAAACGGACGTCTCGGACCCACAATGGATATCTCGGATCCGCAATGGATATCTGAGATCCCCGGCGGATATCTCGGATCCACGGGACACCTTTCATGCTCGATTCCGCTTCGTCCGTGCAATCATCCGGATCATCCACCTCTCGTTTCGCGTACTTCTTTTTCTCAGGCTCCTAAATTATGCCCGACACGCAACGCACAAAAAAAAACAAACATGGCGGCTAATTGTGCTACGACGAAAAGAAAAAAAATAAACGCAACTTAGACGCGAGAAAGGACGAGCGAGAAAAAAACTTGAGCAGGGTTCAATACTTACAAGCGAAACGCGTTTCAAATATGATTTAATCGCTTAATTTACGAGTGAGAATTTTATTTTAATTAATTACTAATTACAAATTAGGACCGAAATTGAGTTTCTTAAAGCAACCCATAATGAAAAAAAGTAATTACGTCGTTCGACGTGGATACGGAAAGTTGATATAAGAACGAGTACAAAGAAATTTCACAATCGATCGTGACGAAAGGCCACAGAATGATTTGGCACTTGCTTCGGCAAACTTCATTCGTGCGGGGACGATCGGATTCCTTCTCGTGACGTCACGCGACACGTTTCGCTGGAGGTCGGTCGTCGTTATTTCCGTCGAGAAGTTTCGCGGCCGAAAAAAGAGGAAAGTTTGGATTCCATTCTGAGGCCGATTTTCGTCCTTCGAGCGCACGAAAACGAGAGAAAAGTTGCATTTCCCCGATTTGAAAATTTCTCACCCGTCGCGCAAACACGCAATCGGAAGCAAGACCTGGAAACGGACGGAGAGAATCGAAACCGCGGCGAGAGTCCGACAGAAGGACCTCGAAGTCACCTCAACTTGCGGTCCGGCGCCTCCTAGAACGGATTTCGGGATCGCAAACAGGGTTTACCACCGAAGGATCCCGTTCTTCGGTCGAGAGAAATGAAATCGCGAAACCCTTCCGAAGGAGTTCCTAGCGACCCGCAGATGCAAACTTCGGCAGGTCCCGTGACGCGATGACCTGGTCCCGTGACGCGATGACCTGGTCCCGTGACGCGATGACCTGGTCCCGTGACGCGATGACCTGGTCCCGTGACGCGATGACCTGGCCGAGTTCATTTAGGAAACGTTTTACTCGTCGGCTCACGGACTCCATCTTCTCGCCCGTCATTATGCAAACCGGCTGCATGGGAAGTTCAATAAGCAGGGAAGAGGCGAGCTAATAGGGCCGAGGCGAATACGAGATGTGCAGGCCGAGCCTCCCGCTATCTCCATCAAAATCTAACTTTAATCCTTTCTCCTTCCCTCCCCTGGTTCCTCTTTTAGAACGCGTGTCGACACGGGGGGAAGGGGAAGGCAGAGGGAAAGGCAAAGACGAAGGCGAAGACGAAGGCTTTGGCTTCTCTTGGCCGACTCGGCTGGATCGCCGCCAATCGGACTCTCGGTGCTACGAGGTCGGGGACACGCGGCGCGTGTCGCGGGGGTCGCGCGGGTCGTCACGGAACGCGTCGCGGGGGGTCACACCGCGCACTCGGAACGGGGGGAAGGGGATCCCCCGCCCCTCGCGGGGGCGGAATCCTCACCGGGGATCCCTCGACCCCTCGCCCGTCGAAAAGCGGACGGACGGACGTCTCCGCGTTCCGCCCGTCGTCACTCGAAGGCCTCGAAGGCGACACCCGCGGACGGGACGAGACCGAACACACTGCGTTCTATCGCTTTCGGATCCTGGGACCAGATAGGGGAGAAGGAGGAGAAAAAGAAGGGAAGAAACGGGAGGAGGAGGAGGATGAGGGAGGGAGGCTGAGTGAGAGATGCAGCATCTTAAAATCGATACCTTCCCTTCCTCCCCCTCTCGCTAAAATACCCGCAGAAATGCGCCTGCTCCTTCCCTCTTCTCCCTCTTTCGGTCGGGAGGCACTTCACGCCCCCGTCCCCGATCCCGATCCCGTCCCCTTTCCGTTTCGTAACGGGAGACCTTTCCGATATTCGAGTCGTGCCACGCGACTCGGCCTCCCCGTCTCGATTGCACGACGCCTTATCGCGGCTCGAATCGGAAGAGGCGAACGGCGGAGTCGGATTGCAAGTTGGGAGACGTCCGAGAGCAGTCTCGTGCGAGGTGAGACGGGGGAGGAAGAGTAGGGGAAGGTGGCAGGGGGGAAGGTGACAGGGAGGTGTTGTAGACGCGAGGAAATTGCGTGAGGCGTGAAGCATGACGGAAGGAAGACGAGATCATGTGAGAATAATTATCTCCGGACGGGAATCCTCTTCCCCGGGGGGAAATGAAAAAGATCTTACGCACACAACCCCCCCCCCCCCTCCCCTGTCCTCTCCCTCCCTTCCCCTCCCTCCCTCCCTCCTCCAACTACGTTACATCCGGCATTAGCTGCCGGCGCTTCCTCGAGAGACGAATGCGACGCGATGCATCATTCCCTGTCGATGACCCGCATCCCCCTACCCCCCCCCCCCCTTCCCCCTCGAGGAATCGGATCGGAACGAGGACGGTGGGGATTCCGATGCCCCCCTCGGCGGGAAACGAGACGGCGACGACCGTGGAAACGCACCCAATCGGATGTGCCGGGTGATGAGCGATTTAAACTCGTCGACTCGACGAGACGAGACGATGGAAGCCGACGGACAACAGGAAACCGCAAACGAGAGGGCACCTAATTAAAGCGCGTTTCGGGGCGGCACGAAAGTCGCCAGGAAAATCGAACTCGGAGACCCGAGAGATCTCCTCGCCGCCGTCGCAGAACCCAAAACGATCCACGGATCGCATGCCGCAACGACGCACGCCACCGAGTGTGCAATTTCGATTCTCGGACGGAAAACCGTGGAAACAGATCGCAGACACGCGAGTCCCGACGCGGCTTCTCTCTCCGCGCCGAAGAAACTCCTCGTTTGTTTTCTTCTGGAATTCCACGGGTGAGCCGTGGCGAGACGAGACGGCCCGAAACGGCCCCCAGCCGTCTCTTTCCGGTATCCGTTTTCGAGACGGGAAGGGAGAGAAGATCCCCTGGCAAAATGGCTCAAGTCTTCCGACACTCACCCGTCTCGACATCGCGAGGGGAAAAATGTCAGAGGGAAATTCCACGTTTTCGGTTCGGCTGGCTAATGGGCGCAGACGAGGCTTTCGAGCACTTTCCTCCCGACTTTTATTTAAAGAATGGGCTTTTCTCTCGTCGTCCGTGCTTCTTTTCCCCCTCGGTGAGACAATCGCCAATTAAAGAAAAAAATCCTGGAAAAAAATCGGAGAAAGTTCCCCTCGGGGAGACCTCTGAAATTACAAAAAAAGGCATTTTTCATGCCTTTCGTTCCGCGGTCTCACGGCTCCGAACGTGACGGAATTCCGACTCGAGACTCGACGAATGCGAATTCCGTCATCGAGGCGCGAGCGTTTTTATTTTTAGAGCCCTGCGCCCACACTAAAATTCGAGCATAAACGAAACTCGTAAATCCGTTTAATAACGGAGACGAGGGCGAAGCACTCGGTCTATGGACGCGGGGGAGGGCGAAGCACTCCCTCCCGGAGGATGGAGGTGACGCCCTCGCCGCCCGAAGGCAGCGTGGGACAGACGGTAGATCGACAGTGGCGAAATAGGATCACGTGACCTGGATAGCGAAGGCCGGATTTCTCATCCCCTTCACGGGGGCCGGCCGGGTCGGTCCCGGAGGCTGCACGCGTGGAGCGACTCGACGCGTCGACCCACGGGCGTCGGAGGAGGGGGAAAATCGAGGAACGCGCGTGGACCGGCACGTTCGATAACGGGATGCAGCGGCTCTCGTTCCTCACGGTCTGACCTTCCCTGGAATCTCGCTCCCATTCCGGAGGTTCGTCGGGAGCAGGAAAGACGGAGCACGTTCCTGGAAATCGTCTGCTCGAACTCCGGGCGAGACGCTCGAAGACTCCAAGGCTCAACTCAAAATACGATATTTTCAGTCGATTTGCCCGACTGAAAATTTGTGAAAATTTCCCCAAATTTTTCAGGAATCCTTCGATCCTCGTCTGTAGGAAGAGCTAAAGACAAGAAACTGCGTTTCACGAGTTCGAGGAAGAAAGCTTCCATCTCTTTTCATCCCGTCTTCTCGAGATACAAATGTGCCATAGCTGACAGCACTTGAAAGGAATTAATTGCCACATGTGGCACTAAGAGCATTTTTTCAAGTCGTAACACTTTTAGCCTTTTTTGTGGCGTCTTTTCATCCCACGACACCCACACCTTCCTCCAATTGATCACGATGCGACCATGCGTAAATAGCAACACCGGCATCTGCAGATTTAATGAATAAATTTGCTGCCTCGCGAAATCAGATGTTTACAGATGCGCACTCGAAAGCATTTCCTTCACCCCAGACACGTAAATCGAGGAATTCAAAACATTCCGGCAGACGATGAAAGGCTGCAGAAAATTTCAGGCAGAATTCCAGCTGCCTGCGAATAACTTCCCGTCTGCGGGCAATTAAATGGAAAATGTTAACATGTGCGACGAAGAGCTCTTATACGACCGCAGTGCCAAGTGCAAAAAAAACGTAACAAGCAGTGGAAATTGAAAAGTCAACAAAAATGCTTGTTTAATTAGTGATTGCTTAAGTCGAAGGAGAGACACCAACCTGATCGAGACGGAAGCGGCCAAAATAAACTGCAGACCGGCGAACAAGGACAGCCGAGGTGAGAGGAGTCGTCCGAGTGCACCAAGAGACTGACGTGAGACTGGCTGACTGGCGAGGAAGACAGAGGGGATTCCCATTCGCTGTGCTAGGACCGTTCCAGCCCTCACGTCTTCGTAGAGGCCGCGGCCTCATCTCGAATAGAGGTCTCTGCGGGCCGTCGTACCGTCGGGCCTCCGTCAGAGTGAACCGCTAAAGGACCGCGGTTCCTGCTACGCTCATCGAGCGTTGGTCGTACGCCTTCGGCAAAACGGAACCTATGCCGTTTTCCTTTTCTTTTTGTGGCTCGGTTCATCGAGTTTCGTTCCCTTTTCTTTTTCTTTTCCCTTTTGCTTCCACTCTCCCACTACTTCATACCCTAGCCGAAAGAAGCTTTTTTCTTTCCACGCCCTCAGCGCCTTCGCATCCGGCCATGACCGCGAGTAATACCCTGTATTTACTTCTTCCGATTTCTCAGGCCTTCTGCCGGTGAAATAACTTTTTTTTCCGTCACCGAATTATTCAATCATATTAACCATCATGCGTGAGTCCTTTCCTTGAGAGAAAGCGGTGGTGTAAATGGCTGAAACCCAGCTGTTTATTGATTCATCTCATACAGGGCATAAGAGACAAAGCAGCAGCTTTCTTTAATGTGTCATGTGGACTGCATAAAAAAAAAAACATCACAGATGAAGTGAAGATATAAAATGGCACTAACATTGCTTGCAAGGTTCTATCATCAAGCTTTGGCACAATTTACTTTTGTCTACTAAACAAAAAAATCTCTGCACTATAAGCTAGAACACCTTAAGAAAAAGAACAGCAAGTACCGAATCCTCTCGGGAACAGTAAAAATAATTCTTCTTTGGGATTGTCTCGCGCACAGATGACTTCATTAGACAGGGGTGTGTTTGCAGGCTCCTTCTCTTTGAGGCTGCCTGAGTTCCTCCTTGAGGCCAAGCAGGACACGTCTAATATCTCGATTGGCAGGAGCCAGGTGCAAAGCCCTCTGCACGTCTTCCAGGCCACCTTGGATGTCGTTTAACGATTGCTTGGCTCTTGCCCGGCTGTAGTACGTCTCAAAGTTCTCTTCGCTTCTTTCCACTGCTTCTGATGCCAGTTTCAGGGCTTCCTCCGGCTCCTGCATGCACACGGTCAGGCATGCATGACTCACATTCACACCATTACCATGTCAAATTGATGGAAATTACAAGAAAACAATAATCATGAATTCTTATGAGTTCACACACCTGGAGTTTCCTCTTGCATCGAGAAAGAAGTAGAAGGAGGCGTATGTGAAGCCGAGAAAAGTCACCAGATGCACATTGTCCTGGGATCTTCTTCAATGCATACTGGAAACGAAAAGCAGCATCTCGAACCTCACCTCTTCGTAAAAGGAGACTCCCGTCGTCGTGGAGCTTGTGCAACAGGGCCAGCCTGTAGAAAGAACCTCTCTGTTTTGATAAGAATTCAAACAAAGGATTGCATAGACAATCACAAAATGTTTGTCACATGATATGGGGATGAGACGTAGCAGCCTCCCATGTGGCAGTCCCCAGTCGGGCACCCCGTTGGAGGAAAACACGAACGTTATCCTCCTTGGAAACGGCAACGGCATGATCCAGAGGACGCCAGCCTTTTCGATCGACGCATTCCATCTCGGCTCCGTGTTCCAAGAGGCTCTGCAGAACCCGAGGAGACGCATGGCCTGCAGCGATGTGAAGTGGCGTTTTCTGATCTGAATCTCTGGCTTGAATCTGAGCACCACTGTCCAAGAGGAAGATGACACATGCAATCTGGTCTGCCTTGCAAGCATGAGCCAATGCTGTCATTCCTTCTTTATCCCTCTGTTCCATGTCTCCTCCTACCCAAATGAAAAGAAACATTCCAACATGTGCCTTACAGGAACAACTGTAAGTTGCTGCACAAAATAAAGCTTAGAGACCTTTGGAAACAAGGAGTTCCAGGAGTCCAACATGGCCAGATGCAGCAGCAATGCTCATTGCACTTCTTCCCAGACCATCAATCTGGTTTCTCAAGTCTACACCCCGACTCAACAGCCATTCTACCACCTGGTAACAGAACAACATGGTATGACTAATTGAGCTGCACAAATAAGGAGGTCTGTGCTGCTGTGTTGAGGAGTCAAGGTTGATCCTACCTGCCAGTGTCCATTGGCAGTTGCCATGAGCAAGGGCAGAGAGTCGATCATGTTTCCAACATCGAGCCGAGCCCCTCTAGCGTTGAGAAGGGAACAAAGGGCAGAATGACCACTTTGAGCAGCTGCAGTTAGCGCAGTCTCTCCATAACGTGTGTCAACTTGATTCACATCCACCTCACTTAAGTCCAGCAGATATTCCAAAACCTGAAAAAGAGTAATTCCTTGAGGAATTCTGGCAGATATTTGGAAGAAAGAAATGGAAAAAGAAAAACCTGAGCATGGTTGTTAAAAGCAGCCACAATGAGAGCTTGTTGAGCTGCTTCGGCCAGACCAAGTTCTCCTGATCTGTTAGGTGGCCAATCGCAAGATAAAAGGTATTCCACAATCCTCAAGTGCCCATTGCTGGCTGCATGGACAAGTGCAGACGAATCATCTGAGTCAACTGCTGTCAGAGAAGCTCCAGCTTGTAGCAGCATTGCAACAACATCACAGTGACCAGCCCGGGCTGCAAATATGAGGGCTGTCATTCCCTCAACATTTCTTGATTCCAGGTTTGCTCCAAATTCCAGGAGAAGGGAGACCATTTGCAAATGTCCCAGGTAGGATGAAACCGATAAAACAGGTGCTGATTCATATGCAGATGTCACTGCATCTGGTGAAGCCCCAGCCAACAGCAACAGTCGAGAGACCTATACAAAAAAGATCAAAATTATTTTTAACATCCCAATCTTAAATGCTTTTATCTTGTCCCTATTGGCTGCCAGTTCCCTGCCTTCAGGTTTGGAGAGAAGAGATTCCGTGGAACAACAAGGGCTTGTGTCACATCAACAGATGTGATAGCCAGCCAGTGTGCCTGCATGTCTCGAGGTGCTGGCTGCTTTTGTCCTTTGTAGACATGAGCTTTGAGAATATGATGACCCAGTTCAAGGATTTTCTCACCGTCCATCAGTGGACTCTCCAGCCGGCTGAGTCGCAGTGCCAAGCAGCGATCTCCTTCCCTGCCATGGTAAAGAACACACTTGCACAAATGAGAACAGATTTATATGAGTAATTCATTAAAAAAAAACACAGGGACATGGGAGAAACAGACTTGGGGTCAAGAAGGAACTTGGATTCTTGACGAACAAGCCACTCGCGGAATGCAGGATGGAAGAACATGAGCGAGTCATCCATGCGACGAACGACCAGACCGGCTAAAGACTGGGTGAAAGATATAAAAGTAGTAAGTAGATTTAAAACACTTGCAAAAAAATGCCAATACTAAGAGTCATGAGCAAAAGATTTTACACTCACAGCCAGTCTTTGATGGAACTCCTGCCATGTGATGGGATTGGACTTGGTCACTGCATTAAGGGAATGATATACCTCTAATGGAGAGGGAGGAGCCAACGTGGCAAGCAGCGTGGAGAGGATGGACGACACGCGATTGAACGCAGTCAAGGTGGAGAACCTCAGATTCATGTGCAGTTGAAATACTTCCCATACACTCACCGGGAGCACCTGCAATAGACAAACAAGTGGACTAAAAACAAAGAACTGACACCAGAATAGGGAAAAATTAAGAGAGATGGTGACCTTGAAGCCTGAGGACTTCATGACGAGTCGACCTCTCTCGATGAGGTCGAGGGTCATCTTGAGATAAAGGAACGAACCAGATGCAAGACGAAGGAGATGAGAAACGAAGCGGGCTTGTTGAGTGCTACCATCGGTAGTTCCCACGCGAATGTTCTTCACGATCGAGGGGCTGTGCTTCAATCGGAACAGAATGTATTCCTCGGCGTCCCTTCTTGCATCTCCTTGGTCATCTGTGTCATCCAAACTGAAAACCAGACCAAAATCATTGGATTTACAGAAATTAATGAAACAGTCAGCAAAGACAAAAAGGGAAGCAAAAACTACCTAATAAGAGGTAGTGGGAGCATCTGAATGACATCGGCTCGATTGGCTCGCACTGACAAGAGGATCTTAAACCAAGGAGGGAAGTCAAGGGCATGATGGGACAAGAAGGAAGTGATCGTGTCTCCATAGTCACTGCGATGAAATTCAGCTTCGCAGACCGAGTCGATGCACACAATAAGTGGAAAGGGACCCACTCCCAGTCTGCCTTTCCTCTTCAGCTCCATCAAGGGGTTTAGGATCCCTTTAGACAAGAGGAAGGATGTTTCTCATGTTTTTCTTTCTTCTATGGTATATTTGTTCATGCCACTTGAACTTTCTGAGACAGACCTTCAAGAAGAGCAGCATGAGGGTCGGCAATGCAACGATTCATTTCAAGGACCTGGAGGAGCTCTGGATTTCTAAGGAGATGCTCTCTGTAACCTTGAAGCTGGGGAGCCTGGCAGAGCTGTGCAGCCAAGGAATGTACAAAGTCTGGAACCTGGCATGTCAGACTGTTCTCCACCTAGAACACAGAAAAAAAAAGAACAAGTCCAGCATACCAAACAAAAAGAAAATTCTGTCTAAAACTCCATTCTCTGGCTTTGCTTGTTGCTTTGTATTAAATCATGAAAACAGATCCAGCCTCAAGCTTCCACTTTTCATTCCACTGCCTACATCTGGTCACTAGAATGAAGACTGACATGTCCATACTTAAAATCAGCAATTAAGTTATGAAAGTGCAAAGAAAACTTGGGAAAAGCAGGTGCATGATTGAAATGCTCTGACACCTCCATTTACAGTTCTCATTCATGAGGGTGCAGATGCTTATCAGTGACCATAGAGAAATAAATCAGTCTCAGTACTTTCACCTTTCATATCAGCTTCAACGTCATGCAAATCCTCATCATTGAACCTACCTGACAGAAATGGTAAGCAACCAAGTGAGCTCCAAGGGTCTTCAAACTCTCATGAATGGAGGCAGAGGAGGAGGAGCCTATCTCCCAGTAGGCTTCATTGTGGGCTGCTAAATACCGCAAGATACAATGACTTGGTCAATACACCATAAATTAGCATACAATTTCCATGCATATCGATTACAATTTTCATTGCGGCACCGACCAGCTCTAGCATTGCCGAAACAGCTGTGCTGTACGATCTGAAGGAATGCGGCAGTCTTCCCGGCTCCAAGTCCACCAGAGACGATGAGGCCACGACTCGAGGAAATGCCATCGAGAAGAAGCTCTTTTTCCATGTGTTTGTACAACCAATGCCGACCCAGGAACAGGGGGTCGGCTTCGGCTTGTGGGACCTCGAAGAACAACGGCTTCAACGGCACTGTTGTCACCTCAAGCCCTGAGGGAGGGAGGAATATATATTCACATATATATCTTGCCCAAAATGAAACTTGCAAGACCAAGACGACGAATCTCACGAGAGTTATAGACGGATGGGTTTCGTGCCGATCGACGGAGAAACGCTCCACGATCTTTGAAGACATCGAGCTCCTCGATCGGCCCAGGCTGAGTAGCTGCACAAATATTACATATTTATTTTTGTCATCCAAGTTTAAAATTCACCATTATAACGGAATACGACTCACTGGAAAGCGAATGTCGCCTGAAAGCAGAATGTAGGTGAGGACTTGGAGATGAGGAAGTGGCTTTCGAGAAGTGATGACTACCAAACGAAATGAGAGACGTCAGAGAGTCAGAGGTCGCACCTCGCAAGGAACTCCCTCCGAGCAGTTCCCCTTCCAGCTCCGAAGACCCTGCAAGAATTCCACCACACGATGACGATGACGAAATCGGCTCGACGCATTCAAAAAGTCGGTGCTGCCGTCTCATACCAGTGAGAGTGGAGACAGGGCTCGTGTTGCTCGAATGGGAAAGCGCATTGATCTCCGACGGAGCCAGGGAAGACGTGGAGGGATATTGCGGCTGCATCAGGTAGCCTCGCCGTCCTCGTCTCGCCCCGGTCCCCCTCGTGTCTCCTTTAGCAGAAAAAAAAGCATGCAGTGGCTCAAAAATGCCGGCAGGTGATACACCAACGACAACGAGAGAACTACGGCGAGTACCATCGAAGTTGCATTTTCTGGGGGGTCGAGGTGACGGAAGCGGAAGTCCCACTGGCCTCCTGGATGGTGCGGGTGATCCCACTGAAAAAATTAAATAGAAATTCGTCATTTCAAAAATTGTCTGTTTAGACGAAAAAAAAAAAATCACTGCAAAGTAAAGCATGTTGAGGGCGAAACGATGATAGTCCTAACCCAACCCACCAGTAGTAGTGACAGATGCGTGGATGTGCTGGCTTTCTCCATGGACGGTGGGGACATGATAATCAGAGAGGATCGTCTTCCCGACATAAGTCCGGCTCTGCAAGTGAAATGAGATTCGTGTCATGATACGAACGAAGGACTTCTCCGTCGTCCCACAGAGTCTCAGTCGCATCTTTTACAGACCATCCTTGCCCATACATGCTCAGTCGCGGGGAAAATTTATTGGGGGAAAAAAACTTTTATCAATTATCAGATTGGGAGACGTACGACGTTCCTAAAAGACGCCCCAAGAGTGAGCAAGGATTTACAATCTGGGAACGCGTACCTCGATACGAACGCGTGATTCTAATGGAAGCTGGGGAGATCTCAACTGTTGCTCCAACTCTCATGAGCTCCATGAAAATGGGCCATGACTGGTGGATCTCTCAAATGGAGCATTACAGCCTTATAATTACATACAACGAAGAGAAGCGGAAAGAAAGGAAAGACGGACAACAGAAGCCATGTTAGCGTCTTTGCATAGCGCACGGCCTCACCCATTGCACACCCACACTCGCATGGCCTAATTACTTTGGCAAACTAGCCTCTTTGCGGTTACCTGTCCGTACCGCAGCCTCTCATTATCCTCGCCTGGGGGAAATTTGACAGGTTCTACGTTGTCTGTATTTAGACCGGACTGTAAATTTCTCGAACGGGAAATCCTTGACGTGAGCGGATCTCAATTCAGCAAAGAATTATATCCTTCTGACACAGTGACCCGTGAAAAAACAGGTAAAAAATAGCTTCCAGAAGTGATTATAAAAAAGTTTCTTGAAGTGATACGTTCAAGAAGGAAAGGAAATTGCGAGTGGTGTGGAAATTCTTATGGAGCTTTTGAGATCCTTTGCAACTTTATCCATGCGATTCCACTGAATGGTGGCTTGCACGCTCGTTGCAATTTGGGAGATGAAAGGAGACTGGATTTAGCATTTTGACAAGGAGAAAGAAAGGCTGAGGCAAGAGAAACTCTTCTCCCTCTCTCGCTGCTTTTCACTCGATGGAATGAAAAAAAAAGTAAGATGGCCTCATCCGATACTTGCCTTCATGGAAGGGGAGAAGTGGCCATTGGTCTTCACGTGAGAGCGATTCGCGTGAAGTGCCGGAGCTGGCAATATTAATCGCTTGGCCTCTTGCCCATCTGCAAAAAAAGAAAGAAATGCACGTGCACGACCGGAAAAAGCAGGGTCACCACTCCACGCGCATCGACACGTACAGAAAAGGCTCGCATCCTGACAGAAAGGGCAGAGGGGATGGTGACAGATGCAGGTGAGACATCGCTGATGACCGCAGTCCTCCACGAGGCGACGCTTCTTCCCTCGGTCGTAGGACATTCCGCACCCCGGACACCTTTCCTCCTCACCTTCGGTCACATCTCCTGTGCACGTGCATGCACAACAGATTGCAATCATACTTGCATAAACAAAAGGAAGGGAAGAGATTCCGCAGTGTCACGGGAAGCTGTTACACAGAGTGACTCTGCTACATCTCAGAGTGAAAACCCCCCCCGGGCTCGAGTTCTACCCTTTCGAGTCCCAGCTGATCACGAGATTTCATCAAGGATATTACGACTTCAGAAAATCTGCGAACGTGCGCAGTTCGTCGAAGCCCTCGCGTGGGAAAAAAACCGAAGTAGTTACGTTTTTGCATTCAATGGTCTCATCTAAATTCAACCGTGTCGTTAAACACAGGCGTTGTTGCGTGTGGCAGAAGATGACGATGACGAACGACGTCGGGGCGAAGAAAGCGACCCGGTTCGATCCCTCAAGTCAACAAGAGAGAACGAGAGAGGTCTTTATCCATCCATACGATACGATATGCCCATCCATTTCGACCCGCTTCATTCCAGTCACGTCGAGGCGACAAGAAGCGCCTAGGCTCGGCAATCAATATTTGGGAGGATCCATGGGAGTGGAGGAAAAATTGAATTCGATTAATGGACACGCGCGGCCCGTGGAAAAAAAAAAGAAAATGCCCGGGGCGGAAACGGTCTTGGATTTTTCCCTTCGTTAGATGGCCCGGGGGCGTGGATGGGCTATCGATGAAGATGGGGGAGGCTTGTTAAACAAGTGGAAGCGTTAATGCATGTATGCACCCGTAGACACCCATCGAGCGGAACCATTCCATTATATCCGTCCCACGCTTTCTGACATTGAACTCCCACATGTGTAGATAAGCCTAGCATTATGGTGAGATTCTCGCCATGGAGATGACGCGTGCACCAGATCCATAACGCTCGCTGTCTTTTCTTTTTTTTTTATATATCGAGCTATCAGATTCCAGGAGTGACAAGGAAGGAGATGCGCGATCCGACCAGTCCGGCCCCTCGAAAGCCTTGGTCTCTCGATCCAATTATATTTTGTCTCCATCCTGTTTCCAGGCCCTTTTGTCTTCTTACGTTTGGTGAAAGTTAATCAGGCAATTTGTAGGCTCTGAATGACGTTGTAACTGGAAGGAGGGAACCACGTGACCGGGGAGAACAAGAGGCCCGAGCCTTGTTCTATTTACAGAAGAAACAGATTGTCGGAGAGTTTGATGGACGTGTGCGTATGTTTACGTGCACACTTCCGCTCTCCTCGCCAATAAACAGTCGATGATCGAAGGGAGTCGACGTTCGGTGCAGCGAAGGAGCGACGAAGGGGGGTCGGAGGAAACGGAAAGGGAAATGGATCTTTGCGTCCCTTTTTCTTTTCTTTCTTCACTTTTGCACATTTTGAGGGACGAAGTTGCGATGGTTTTGGGGCCTTGGGAAGAGGAGCCATGTGAGAAAAGTAGCACTTTGACCCCCTCGGAAAAGAGACAAACAAGGGCCTGTATGCAGCACAGCTTCTCCCCCTCTTCCCTTTGTTCATCTAGGCAATTTCTTCTTCTTCCTCCCCCTTTCCCTTCGAGGGATTCTTGAAAATACCCCCCCGGGGTTTTGGTAATTCTTTCTTGCTCCGAATATTATATTACTCCTCTGGAGCGTGATCACTTACGTCAACATCTCATTTGCATAGGACTGGCTACTCCCTTATTGCATCTCTTTCTGTCCGTATCGTACCGGTCGGCAAAGAAGGAGAAAAGCGACGTCATTAGGTGGACACAGAAGGAATTCGGTGTCGTAATAGTTGTTGATGAGCGGAGGGAAAGTGTCACTAAGGAAGACGGATGAGGAGGGACGAAGAAGGAAAATGAGAACAAAGAGAGAGAGACAAAAAAAGAGAGAAGAAACTCGTTTTAGAGGACCATGTGCAATATATGACTCATCTGGATCGGGGGTCCAGTCCAGATGGAAGGAGTGAAAAGGCAAAGGAGATAACCACGAAAGCTGTGATGCAATCTCTTCTTAGCCTCCAGACGCTTCTTTTCTCTTGGCCTCCTCTCGATAAACACGAGAGAAGAAATGAAGAGATCTCTCCTCTCCCTTGTCTTTTGTGTTTTTCTTTTTTTTTTTTTTTTTTTTTAACTTCACGAATCGACGATTCACCATTCCCTTTAAGCGGATTTTCACCTCTCTCACGACCGAATCGAGCTGCCCAGCCAGGCTGGCGATTCGAAACGAGAAAGAAAGAATGCAACCGAATGCAGTCGGCCAAATTGGCTGCACCTGAAATTTGAGGACCTGAAAATCAAGTCCGAATATTGTCCAGCCCGGTTTATTGCACGCTGGCATGTTGCAACGAAGCGCACCCTACCCATAAAAAACGTCGGGCTGACTGCCATGAAAAAGACAGGACAGGCAAATTCCACGTCCCTTTCGGCACCGACCTAAGGGTTCTCCCGTCGTAAAAGCTTAGAATAGAGAAGAATTAAGATAAAGTGATTGAGATAAATATAATAACATGGAACGGAAGTGGAGGACTCGACGGCATTCCACGCGAGACTGCGAAGCTCCTGCCATGCGAGAAGTTGCTCTGTCACTGCCTCAGACTTAATTCAATGAATGCAGCTATTAAGATCCGGCTCATTCGGCCAATCGGAAGGGAAACACCGGACGTAATAGAATTCGGCTACTGCGAAAATACATCTCTAGACTGATAACCGCAGAGCTGCACTAATTATGTTGCTATTGTATTCTCAACGGCACTCGGTAGACACCGAAGACGAGAAGGAACAGACCTGGTAGAGGCAAGGTCTTCGGAGGCAAGGCCTTAGGAGGCAAGGTCTTCGGAGACTTCACGAGTTGAGTTTTCCGAATGGAAGGGATGAGACCGAGTTTTCGTTCTTCGCCCGGCATGTCTGGGCCTAGCTCGAGTCCTTATCGCACGAGGTAGGCCTTGGGAGCGAATGCGACATGAGGAAGGGCAGAACGAAGCACGTGCAGGAGCGAACACAGACCGAGATACGAGAGGCACAGGAAGAAGAAATAATTAAACGGTTCTTTTTTGTATCGCTCGGAACGCACGCACGCCCGCCCACACTCTCCAGCGTCGGAGTCGGGAACCCATTGAAGAAGTTCTCGGCTGGACTGCCCGAAGCCAGTGGAAGGCATGGAAGGGGCCCGCGGGAACAGGGTTGCCCGATCTCGAGATGCGGACCGCAGCCGAGACCATCTACGGCCGAGACCTCCCTTGCGAAAACGGCTCCGCTTTCCTCCGTTTGTGTAGAAATTCTGCACGTGGCACATATGCTAATCCTCTCGGGTTCTCGGCTTACACCCGCCAGACCCATATGGCCCCTTCGCTTTCCACGCCCTCCACTTCCGTTCGGCAACACTTGACCCTGATTTCTCATTCGGAGGCTCCGCGTGTCAGCGGTGTCCGTGTCGCGCACACGAGGGGAATTTCCTCGTTTCCTGCCTTTCGGCACGAGAACCGCAGATGACGGTTTTCGAGATCATCGAATGACGGTTCTCGACGACGAGATATCGGATCGGATCGATTGCAATCGGGTGAGGCTTCTCTATTCTCGATTTTGTGGAAAATTCGATAAGCGTGACGCGTGTCACAGAGAGAGAGAGAGAGAGAGAGAACATGGAAGAAAAATCGTCGGGGACGAGATGCTGGAAACCGGGAGGGAAAAAATTCAGTGGAATTCCAGATTCCTGGAATCGATACCGATCTTCGAGCCGGGGGGAAACCGGGAATCGCGTCGATCGCTATCGCGCTCATCGGGACAAACAAAACGAGGAAGAAAGAGGGTCGAATCGCGGGCAGAGACGAATCTCACGCACCTGACGTCATTTTCCATCATTCATTCCGCATATCGCGATCGGGGAACCGTGAAATGAGATGGAAATAAAAAGCCGTATCGTAATGATGGCCTCGATGAAATCCCCGGTCACGTTTCGCGGATCGACGGTTGCGACGAAAGGAAACGGAGGAAAATCCGGGGGGTAACGATCGTGTCGGTCGGGAGAGAGTCGGTCGGGAGTCGGGAGAGAGTCGTGAGGGAGTCGTGTCGGTCGGGAGAGACAGAAGGCCCTTCAGGCAGGTGAACGCCTTCTATGAGTCACTCGAGCCATTCCGAGTCGTTTGGGATTCAGCGGGCGTCCGAGAACCTTTTCCTCTTTC